>JAQGBT010001532.1:0-31063 GCA_034698585.1 Disparrhopalites patrizii | reverse complement strand
TTTCTCTCTCTTTTTCTCTCTCTCTTTCTCTCTCTCTCTTTTTCTCTCTCCTTTTCTCTCTCTTTCTCTCTCTCTCCGTCATAAGTCACAGTGGCAGAGGAAAAGCGACACACTTAAAATCCACTGTGCCGTTATGAATGTTATTCTAATCCAAGTAAGGATGTATGGACCGGTTGGGGTTATGACGCATCATCTTAACCCAAAACCCTCATCATTTTCCTGCCACTCTCACTCCATCACTCATACTCCTCTTTCACATAGGCATTTCGGAGCGCGGAGATGTTGGTGACGTGAGTATGCACGAAGCCTTTCTCCAGTCATTCCTTTCCCTATACTTTTCCTCTCTCTCTCTCTCTCTCTCTCTCTCTCTCTCACTCTCTCTCTCTCGCAACTATTATCCTCCTGAATGGCTCACACACTTTACGTATGGCTTTTATATGAGATCCAGTCACTTTATCTATGAACCTGTCCCTATGAATATATTGGGACGCGTAGAATTTAGAAGGCTACTTATTTCACAGCGTACCCATATGTTGCCATCAAAGTCTCCAGCTCTCCAATTTTTTTTTGTTTTTTTTATTCTTCCTTCCTATACATATATCCCCTTTCGCAGATGGATCCATTTTTTTATGATGATCATTCTCCACCTCCTTTCTCTCACCACTTCCTTTCTTTGACCTAGGCCAACTCCTCACATGTGCTTTTATATGGGGGAAAATGTGCAACTTACACAAATGTATTCACTCATTCGCCCATAGCCAGGCATGAAGGCTTATATACATACGTATATATTGGAAATGACATATATTGGGAACTCCAGTGTTTGAAAAGAATGGATATAGTCCACAAAACGATTTCCTTTTCTTCCGTCTCCTCCTCCTCCCCCGCCATTCTCGCCTTCCTTTTCCAGCCTATGCAAATGGTCACACCTCAACCTCGGTCATAATATATTGACATTATAACGTATGAAACCACATTTTTCTTGGAGATGTGTGTGTGTGTGTGTGCGTGTCGTCCCTCGGCAAGGACTCTCGCCTGGTGATATCGAAAAAAAAGCACTTTTTTCTTTCCTTCAGGGAACTCGATCATCGTAATGATGACGTTCGTGGCGGTGGTTGGAGATGGAGTTTTCCAAAAATTTATTGGACTCTATCCTTTACGGCGTATGATGCAAGTGTTGCCGCTCCCAACGTGATCAACCCGGGTTTTCATCGTCATATGTCCTGTGACCCGGCCTAAATCCATCCTCCGCCTCCTCATCCTTCTCTTTCTCTCCTTTCCTCGCTCTTTCTCTCTCTCTTTCCCATTGTAGGTGTGAATAAGGATTCCTACTAGCCTTTGCCGACGAGGCGAACCATTTTTTTTGCTCCTATTCCATCGTATCCCTTTTTTTTGCAATTTCTGTTCCTCTCCAAAAAAGGATTTGTTCCAGCCTGATTCTGTGGATTTTGTGTTTTCCGTCGTACTTCCAAATTGAGAATGTGGATTGCAAAAGATTTCCCTACAGAGCGTCTCGTGACATTTGTCGAAAAAAAATTTCTAGTGTGGCAGGGATGAAAGGGGAAAGCAGGACCTAATGATAATAATGGGATGGCAGGAGTAATAATAATGGAGTAATGTAAGCAGAAATGGAAGTCTAAATGTTGAAGTTTCTCCCTGGAATTTTCACAAATGTGCTGGAGGTCTGCAGGGGTGTGGAAATAGGGAATTGTTATTGCCCTTTGATAGAGCTGGAATGGCTCTTGCAGATAGAAGGTGTGAATCGCTGGGAGAAACATTGTCAAGGGGAGAAGGAGAGAGAGAGCGATAGAGAAAAATCCGACCTTACGTACACAGGCACATATTCACTCTCTCTCTCTCTCTCTCTCTCTCTCTCCTTCCAACTAATGGTTTTTTGGGAGGTTGCCATAAAAGTTGACAAGGTGTTCATAGAGTATGCTGTCGGTGTTCACTTAACATTGTTAAAATGACAATGCGAGAGGCATTCGTAATACTAGGTGGAGTGGAGGGAAAGATGGGGAAGAAAGTGGAGGGAAAGAGAGGAGGAGAGCGTATATATGGAGACAGATGGAGAGAGTTAACGGAGCCACCTGTCTCTTTCCCGTCCTCTCCATCCCAGCCCTTTTCCCTTGTAATCTTCATGAATGTCTTACTATCTGTCTTGCCCATCTCTGGACCCGCCATCTCTCTCTATCTCTCTCTCTTCTTCTTCTTCTGTTTCCCTTTACCTGCCCCAGTCCTCATTTTGTCGAATCTTGTGTTCCTGTATTATATTTTCTATCCTCATCTTCCTTCCCTTTTCTACTCTTCCAAAAGGGATGATGAGATCGAGGAGATGGATGGTGGATGATGCTCAGAGGATCCCCTTTATATAAATCTCTCTTCCCTTCTTCCTGTGAATTACTGCCGGTGCAGCGGAGAGAGAGACAGCAGAGGGACAGAGAGACAGAGCTAAAGAGAGAGAGAGAGAGAGAGAGTGAGAGAGGAAGAGAAGCCCTGAATTACCCCTGCATGATATGATATGTGTTAGTGAGGCGTGGATGACGATGTGGATGAGCACAAGAAGGCCTTCACCTTGGAGAGACTTCCCTCATCTGCTCTCTCTCTCTCCTTCCCTTTCCGCTTCCCTCTCTGCCAGAAAGAGTAAATGTGACGGCTAATAGATAAAAGAGTGTAATCAGACTCCACGTGAGACTCGGTCTGTCGTCCCAAAATAACAATAATGAGGCATAGCCCTCCTGCATGTCCCGTGTCTTTTCCTCTCTCTCTCTCTCTTTCTCTCTCTCTTACTCTGCCTCTCTTTCTCTCTCTCTCTTTCTCTCCTTTCTCTCCTTTTTCTCTCTCTCTCTCTTTCTCTCTCTCTTTCTCTCTCTTTCTCTCTCTCTTACTGTGTCTCTCTTTCCTCTCTCTCTCCCTCCTTCCTCTCTCTCTCTCTTTCTATCTCTCTCTTCCCTTCTCTTCCCCTTTCTGTGACCACACGCACACCCTGCCGATATTCCACTATCCTTCGTTCTCTGTCTCTCTTTTTCTCTGTCTTTCCTCTCTCTCTCTCTTCCCATCCCTTCATCCTCTTCCTTCCGAATATACGATTTTAAGCTTCCCGTGATTTCCGCCGCCTCCGACGCGTACACGAGCTGTGTAACGCGAAACTAATAATTCCAGCTTATACTTGCTAATGCAGAAAAGGAGCTCCGGGAGTACGGACGACAGTTTGTTCGTGATTGAAGGCTTCAAGATTATTAGAGGAGAGCGGGCAGGAAGTGAAGGGAGAAAGGAGCTCTCCGTACACTCTGTCTATGTGCCTACAGCCGTGTGGTAAGGATTATTAAGGCGCAATAAAGCAATGGAGATTGTGACATTTGCTGTGCAACTTCACAATTGTCTTCTCCTCCGACTTAATGCCCTGATGTATCTAAAGGGCTGCCGGTTGTTGCGAAGCCTTTGCGTCCGTAGGTGGGAGATAAAGATCCCCTCTGTCTCTCTCTTGCTCTCTCTCTCACTTCCTCCTCTTCTTCTTCTTCTTCTTCTTCATCATCTCTCTCCCAAGTCTCTTGGAGTGCCTAGGAGCCACATAGAAGAGTGTCATGAGTGCCTCGCCATCCTAATAATGTTGATGCTCTTAGTATAATTCCTGGGGAGTGGGAGGAGGGCGGGATAAAAAAGAAGTCGGGAGACGTGCGGAAGAGCAATCAGTGGGAGCGATCACCTTTTACGGGTGTTGGAAAGCATCAAAATCCTCCCGGCTTTACTTTGTACTTGCTCACTTTCCCAGAGACGATTGGCTTTATCTCTCTCTCTCTCCAAATTTTATGCTCATCCGACTGCCTCACTAACCGTCCTACAAAGTACGGACAAGCGTGCTTTATTTTACTTACTTATTGTTAGTTCTCCACCTGCTTCTAAATCCTCTTCGCCGACGAAATTGGTGGTTCCCTCGACTTTCTTTTTTTTTTACTCCGTCATCCCCCGCCTTTGTCACCATTCCCACTCCCGACTTATTCCTTCCAAAGCATTTCCGGACAAAGTCACCACGCCAAAAAAAAAAGAGGATGAATCGGGTCCAAACTCCCTTCAGATCATTCAGTATTGGAAAAATGCTTATTGTTATATAGATTTAGAAAACGCCTGTAGATAGAAATGAAATTCGTATTTGGAGTTCAGCTCCGCTTTACCCATATTTCCGTAGAATTCCCCCTCCCCCAAATAAATACATGGAAGCGTTGGCGTACTCACTTCATTGCCGCCCATAATATAAATTTCCTTTCGCAACTTAAATCTTTGGCAAGTGCGGGGGAGAACGGGAAGAAAGTGAAAGCGGATTTGGATGTTCAATAAAAAAATATCCTGCAAAAAAAAGAAAAAGAAATACGGGCAATGCGAAAGGGTTGGGAATAAATACCCCGCCGAGCTTCCACGCTCTTCATTGTGCATTCACACGTGTTAGTGAGTGAGAGGGGGCACACTGTTTATTTTATGTTTCTTGTTTGTGTGTGTGCCGTATTTTCTTTTTTACATTCAAGTCTTTGCTAGCATGTCCCGAAAACTTTCTCGTCTCTTTCTATGAAGAGGCTGTTGGGAAAGTCAGTGTGTGTGTGTGTTTGTGAGCAAGGAAATGCTCTCGCCTGAATGTGTCTGCACATATGTATGTCCGGGATGGAGAGGGAAAGGAAAACACTTTGGACTTTGTGTGTGAGTGAGGGCTTCAACGAGTATTTAATATGAAGGAGAGGTCATTGAAAAGCATTTGAGTGATCGTTGCTCACTCGCCTATGAGGCTTGAGCGGCAGGAGTGTTTGGGAGCATTTAGTTATGCACGAGGTGGTCATTTCATAAAACAGCCCCCACTATTTCCCCCTTTGAACCCAACCTCCTCCTCTTTCTCTTTTATTCACTCTCTCTCTCTCTCTTTCACTCTCTCTCTCTCTTTCACTCTCTACCTCTCTCTCTCTCTTTCACTCTCTCTCTCTCTCTTTCACTCTCTACCTCTCTCTCTCTGGCTCTCTTGCCTCGCTAGTTTTTTGATATTCCATGCCTGTGGGAGTTTTAAAAGGGAGAGAGAGAGAAGCCATTATCTCGCAGGCGAGAGCGGATGGCCAAAAGTCAATAAAGGAGAGGGAAATTATAGCGGGAGTGAAAGGGTTGTTGATGTCCTGAGGAAGGGAGAGTTACTAGCAGAGCACGTGGACCCCCAGAAAAATTAATGGTAGGGTGTGAAATCCATGTCTCCTGCATAATTATAATATTTTGACAAATTTAACAGTAACGACGAGTAAATCAAAAGGTCGTGTGTCATGTTTGTAACAAAGGGAAGTCGTCACTTTTTTTGGGGGGGAGAGACTCCAGCGGCCTTCTGAAAAAGCCTTTGTTTATTCCGCCTAATACAATCATGATGATGATCGTCATCGTATTCCTCCTTACAATCTTCCTCCGCCTAGTCAATCCCCTGCCATGACTACATTAATAGCATATCATTTAGTTATGGTAAGCGCATGCAAACGCCCAATATTTGTCCAAAGGATTTGAATGTATGAATTCAAAAAAGTAGAAAAAAAATGAAATGGCCTGATTGTATCAGGGTACGATATTTTTTCATGTGATCATAATAGTATAATTTCACCAGCCGTCCACCAAAAAAGGTTTTTAGACGGGACATGTAGTTTTGGACTTGGTCGTGAGAGAAACCTGTAACAGTATCAATTTATTATTTATTGAAGTCCATATCTTTCGAGCCAGACCATGCCTTTCAACATTTGTTTTCTCTTGATAACATTTTTTGTTTACTTTATCCCTCCCGAAATTATCCACATTCTCTCTGGAGAAAAAAAATGTAGAAAACCCTTAAATACTTCCTGAGAAAGAATTGAAAAAAAAACAAATGGTTGTAATTGAGAGAAAAAGGAGAGAAAGGGTAGGAGGATTGGAATGAAATCTATCTCGTCGTCATCCTCATGTTATTGGTAAAAGCAGGCTGTTATTACGTGGCTAAATACATGTTAAAAGTTCTTAAACGGAGCTCGAGCCTCATCAGTCCCCCTGACAACAGAGACGAGAGCTGAGGAGGGACAGTGAGAAAGTGTGGGCAAACTGCTGCTTTAAAGGATATTAAATCCGACTTATCTCGTCTCAAACTTCTTTCTCTCTCTCTCTCTTCTCTCTCTCTCTCTTCTCTCTCTCTCTTTCCCTCTCAGGTTGCTCCGATTAGAGGCTGTTTAGAAAACAAGCTTCTCCACCACGCGACATATTAATTACAACGTTACTCACACGCAACTTCCTTGACGAATGACGAAGAAGAAAAAAAAAGAGGCAGAGAGAAGGAAAAAGTGAGGGATGGAATAAATAAGTAAGGAAGAGAAGCAAAAAATGAGAGAGCGAAGAAAAAAAGGAGTAAAAGTAAGGACAGAGAGGAAAAAGGAGGAGAGAAAAACAGGAAAAAGTAGCTCAAAAAGGAGTACATTTTGTCTCCGCGCCTTTTTCTCTCTTATTACGTTTTTTTCCTCCTTCCTTTCTACACTCCCTTTGTACGTACTACACTCTCTGCATCCGTATTTTCTCAACACGGAGACATTATGGAATCAAAGGGTCGGCTGAAAGAATTGATGTGTGTGACCAACGCATTTGATAAAACTCACTAAACCAACAGTGGATTAAAAAGCCCGTTCTATATCAAAAATATGCTCCGACGTCCACTCCCTTCGCTCTTTTTTTTTACAGTAATAATATTATAGTGTGTAGTAATCACATCAAGTCAAATGTTAGTGTGGATTTTTTTATTTTACATGTACACCTTCCCCAATTTTTTTTACACACGCTGGTGAACCCCGGTGGGTGCGGGGTCTGTCTACCTTCATGTATTGTTCCTCAAGGAGAATTTCTGATTTTTTTCTCAGAGGAGAGTGATACGATTTCATTTCTTATTTATGCTCAATAAAATGAGTGGAGAAAATCATGCTAATTTACTTTACAAGTTTTTACGAGCTGGCAAGTTTATCTCTCCGATCTTTAGTCCGTTTGCTTCCTTCGTTATCCCCCTCTCGTCTCTCTCTCTCTTCTCTCTCTCTCTTCTCTCTCTCTTCTCTCTCTCTCTCTCTCTCTCTCTTCTCTCTCTCCTTCATCCCTTTCTCTCAGTTTCACTCTAACGTTATTTCTCTTTCTCTTCTCTCTCTCTCTTCTGTTGTTATTTCTCCGTCGAATTTCTCTTTCCCGTTCTTTCTCTCACTCACTCCTTCTCCAACCCTTTCCAGCTCTTTCTCCTCCACGACTTTTGGTTAGTGCGTGCGGCAATGTCCGCGGACAACAACCGCATTTCAGCTCCGGAGGAGAAGGGGAAAGAAGACTCTTTATACATAGGTGGTAGGCATTGTATGGTGAAAGAATTTTTTTTCTTCATGTATGCACCAAGGCCAAAGGGAAACAGTCTGGTCTTCCTTCTATTAACTTTAAAAAAAAACTCACCTCAAACATTTTCTTTATGTTCAAAACAATTTCCATGTATGTACATTCCTTGTCGGATATTGTGTTATGCACTAAATTATTCTCTCTCTCTTCCTTTCCCTTCTCTCGCTAGATCCACAATGTGCAACGATAAGACATTAAGAAAGGGGAAAAAAACTCATAGATCAAAAGTCGTTGTCAAGAGGAATATGCTTGTGTTTGTGTATTTAGATTGTTACACCGTGCTTTCACCAAGGAAAGTGTGAGAGTGCTTTATTCTTCCTACATTTCCCTTTCCCCTTCTTCCTCCTCTGCATGAAATCCGTAAAAAAAGGGTCACATGAGTGAGAGGGTGAAAGTGAGGATCGTAGTCAAAACTTTCCCATGGCGTGGCAATACCCTCCCATGCTCTTCGTCCGATGGAGAGGGGAAAAAACACATTCTCCGTTGAAGAAAGCACGTGTTTACTGACTTTTACGTGGCTTGCGGACGGTGACAAGGTTCTGTAATCGCTCCAAAGCATCTATATATTTTCTTCCATATTACACCACGTTCCTTGATGGGAAGAGAGTGCATTTTTTTCCCTGGGCTAAGGAAATGCAGGGATCTTTCTTAGCATTTTGACCGCATAATATTATTTATTATTATTCTTTCTGTGTACACGTACGAGCACTACACCTTCTCCTGTATCTCTGCACATCAATCATCGGGCTTTCAACAGGCAACCGCCTTCATTTCTCTTGTTATTCCCTCCTTTTACAATATAGGACCCTCCGTTTCCCGACCTCCTCCTCTTCTCCTCCTCCTTCTCCTTGTCTTCCTCCCATATAGCGTTATCCCCATTTCATTTCCTCCTTCCCTCCTATTTCCCCCATAACTCTGCTCCAGAAATTCCGTTCCTATAACTACTAAACACTCACGCAATTGTCATGTTTCTCCCAGAGGAAGACGCTCCACATTCTCTCGCAAAGTCATTAAGATTTTAGGGTCGTGTGTCTTGGTGGTAAAAACAATGCCACAGATAGGATAGTGTGTACAAATATATGGGGATATGTGCATTCAAAATTATCCTCTGCAAGCCCTTGTTTCTCCCCCGAAACATACGCTTTCATCCCGAATCATACATGAAATGCCCGCACAAGGCGTGAAATGGAATGCGAAGGGGAAAGATGGCGCCGACGTCCTCATTTTCCTTCCCTGTACGGTTGTTGTTCCGCTGATTTTTTTTAAACTCCTTTAATTACTACATGCCAGCGGAATGTTGGCTTTGTTCCTCTTGTTTTTTCGGCTACCCAAAATAATCAGCTTCATAACGAACGAGGATAACAGGGATGGCAGGAAGGGAGAAGGCGAGAAGAAATTCGGAGAAATAATGATTGCGATAAGCTAGGAATAGCTTAGGGATTAGCCTAAGCTATTCCTATAAGATATCCTGGATATGCCTATACACTAGCTTGATAATGTGACATGTGAGCCATAATATTAAGTTAGCCATCTTCGGTACTTCCCCCGTGGAACTGAATACGCAATTAGGGCGTGTGAGGTTGGTAAGGCAAGGAAATCAATGGGAAATCAGGATGTTTTGCAGAAAAACAAGGAAAGGGTGGCATATAAGGATTTCCCCGGACCAGATATGCCCCACATTGTTGGAGAATAAGTAATCAATATTTGTGTGGCATTTTATTGCGAATCCAGCGCAATCTACATTATACCGAACAGCTTTGACGGCAATAATGATCCCGATTGTGGTAGCCAGCTTTTAGTTTCGAGGGCAGACACAAGGGAAGAAATCAAGAATGATTCCTTTTGCGTGGCAGTGGTTGTTAGTTGTTGGTGGAGAGTCCGAGGGAGGAATTTGATTGAGTTCACTACTGCTCAGTTGTTGTGAAAAGCAATAATTTTCCACTCAAGTCTTGACAGCATGCAACACGCCTCATCAAGACATGACATGAGCGTTTATGTGAATGTATGTAATGTCCCAACTTCAATTTTTTCCCCCGACCCACTCGCTCGCATTCCACCGGGGGACGTCCGTCTCCAGGCTTTTTTTCTTTTGGGGGGAGTACATAAATACAGAACCAAATAAAAATAATAAGATCTATGCTACCTAAACCCACACGTTAGGGACAGGGGAATAAATGAGTGTGATTGCAGATTACATACTTTTCACTTGCTTTCCTTCCCAACTGTCCATTATTCCGCTGACTTCTCTCTTCTTATTACTCCCAGGAATCTCTTTCTCTCCAGGTGATGAATTTCCTTGATAATAAGGCTCATCGTCTTCTCCAAATACTGCTTCGCTCTTTAGCTTCCAAATCCTTCTTTCGTATCAAGTTGGAGGAAGAATTACGTATGTATACAGCCCTTGTGTTGGTATTGGTAATGCAATGTTCGGAAAAACAACAATGTATTTTCATACGTGGAGTCTCACTCTCTATCTTTCTTCCGTGATCGCTCTCTCTCTCTCTCTCTCTCTCTCTCGGTTCCCCCTTGTTGTCATCACGTAAGGACGTTGGCAGTCCGCGACCAACCTCCTTCATCGTAATGGTAATTACAGTCTATTTATATTAAATAGACACCACTCATGGTAGACAGAACAATTGAGAAAATGGGGTGAAAATTTCCTCCCAATTGTCTGAAATCATTTATTTGGTTTTGTATTTTTTTTCTTCTCCCTTCTCTCATTTCTCAGGCATTGATGAGTCCCAGTGATAATGTCACTATTTGGAGTCTTCAAGGGTGGGAGAGGGAGAAGTTTTTAGGGAAAACAAGCAGTAGCACGCAATATCCATGTAGCCAAGGGCCCAGTTCCAAGCAACGGGGTGGGTTTTGAAAGACATGTGTGAGTATGGTATGTAGGTCCCGACATTCCTGGAAGACCCTGGAGAATCACCATGGTCTAGTAGTCCATCTTTCCCATTCCCTCGATAATGTCTACTTCTTTCTCCATTGGGGAGTCTGCTTCTTCTTTTTTTTTTATTAATTGTTGGGTGAAATTTTGGTGACTCCAGGCTATGTAAAGGGATAAATTATACCACCATTATCACTATTGTCCTATCTCTTCCAACTCATACTTTGGATTATTCCATTTAATTGTTCGCCTCCCCTCTGGCGGGCTTCCAATTCCAGTTACTTTTGAATAATTCTTCCACATAGTTGAATGAAATGCGATCAAACGTCATGATGGACCCATTTTTTCCTGATGGACCAACCAGAGCTCGCAGTGTACACACAGTATCTGGTCCAGCCCTGTCAATGATGAGTGGCAACCTGTAGGAAGAGACACCTTCGGGATGTCCGGGGCATCCTGTCCTGCCCAGGGCTTTTGCCCCATGTCAACCAAAGGAGTGTCTGCCCTAATAAACCAGACGGTTACCATCTGGCTGAAGACACTGCTTTATTTTTTCAAAAAATTTAATAAGCTCGAGAAAATACCTTGTACCAGTAAGAATCGGGGAATCAATCTTAAAGGTATAGATTTCTGTATAATTGGCGATGCCTGCAATTTACTGGAATATACCAACAAACACCAAGTCTTTATTCTCGTCCATTAATTACATGAAACGGAAGACTTTCCTGATTTCGTAACGGCCTTTGAGTAATAAAGGTGATTGTGGTCGGGGCGAGGAGTGTGAGGCCGTGAAGCGCCATCATTACATTCATCGTCCCATTACGACCAAAAGGTGACGATAGACGGAGGAAGAAGGGATAAAAAGATCCCCGTTTGGGAATAAAGGAGGGTGAAGACACCCACAAGGAAATCACGGACTAAAAGAGAGAGAGAGAGTGAGAGAGGCCTGCCAGTTAATAAGAAAAGGCCTGGGCCGTAAATTGTGCCTTTCGTGCGCCCAGACGACCACTAGGTCTGTCGGGAAGGCTGTTAAAATAGTAATCGGCCTTTCTCCTCATGTCGTAGCGTGTCATCCGTTCTGCCCACACCTGTCATTACCGACTCCTTCCTCCCCAAATATTTACACAGCCTTCCCTTTGTTATACCAAACCGCCGTCATTCTCTTATTACCCCCTCTTTTCCCCATACTTTACGCACCGTTTGACATTTTACAGACGAATAAATTGCTAATTTATAACAAGAGCGAGCTATAACAGCTGGTCAAAATTCAAGCATTTTTACCAATTTCTGGCCATTATTTCCCCATACAACATGCCCATGCTTTCTGATTGTGGTCAATGATAAACAGGAGCAGTAATTAGGAGGATTGTTTTTGTCTAAACAATCCAGCTGTATTGTGCACGAACAGGGATAGTCGGGAAACTGTGGGATTTTCTGTGAGCTTGCCACTCCCCCCAGAGAGCCATGACTGATATTTCCGCATTCAAATCGCCCCCTGCATCACATGGAGATATTTGAATGAAGGCCAAGTCCATTTTCAAATTTAATCAAAGCCGTAAAATAAAAATAAAACAGTTTTTGGAAATGAAAGAAAATGTTTTGCATTTCATGGCTTCTGGGGACAGCCCAAATGTATTTATGTATGTACATTCCGTGTGCAAAAACCTCGTCCAAGATGCTTCCTAAATGTGTACGTAAGTGAATCTGGCGAGCAAAGGTAATTTCTTAAAAAGGAAAGAGTAGACGTAGTTACTTGAGCAGAATCCGGAGAGACTGAATACAAGGTCTATTTGAAAGGAAAATTAATTGAATGACCTGAAAGGCCCCGCGTAAAATGGAGGAAAGGGGAAGAGATGAATAATGTAAAGCGAGTAGAAGTTAATTTTTTCAAGTAAAATTCCAAACCATTGCACTTGGTCCTTGTTACTCCGACAAGACACAAGAAGGAGGAAATAGAGAGAAAAAAGAGTAGGAAAAGCACATAACTCTGCACTTACGACTTTGAGCTCCTACGATTGCATCAAGTTTCTCCGGCTTGAAGTTGAAGGAGAAAGGAAAATCATGCCTCTAGACACAGAATAAGAGAAAGCAATTTTTATTTCTCCGGCGAATTGTGTGTGTGTGTGTGGGAGGGTGTGAGTGAATGGTGAGAGTACTGAGACGAGTCTGATGTTCTCCTAGACAAAGAGGAAGGAGAGAGAGAGAGAGACAGAGACAGAGAGACATACAGAAATAAAGGAGAGGGTGTGCAAAAGAAAAGATGGTTGTTTTCGAAAGGAAAAGTGAGGGAGACAGAACGGGAGAGGGAAAGAGAGATAGAAGGAAAGAGAAAGTGGGAGAAAAGGGTTAGAGGGAATGAAAACATTGAGGCGTACTCAAAAGAATGTGAGAAGCATATATTTTGATGAAATTTATTTGTTTGACATCAAAACAACGTCCAGCTTTCATCCGCTTTGTAGTTCCGATAATCAGTTTTGACCATTCAATCCCATTTATTTAGCCTCATTGTAAGTCTGTTTACAACGTGGAATTGTTTATCGCTCCACTACAATCCACGCACTTACATTTACGAGAGTAAATACACGGCTCCAATGTGTGTGCGAGGAGAGAGAGAGAGATAGGAGGGAAAGGAGGGCGCTAGATACGGGTGAAGTGGAGAAAGCCTCCATGGTTTTTCTTGCTCAGAGAAAGAAGAAGAGAGAAAGAGTGAGAGGGAAAAAGAGAGGGAAAGAAAGAGAGAAAGGAGGGAAAAGAAGGACAAGACTCTGGAGATGGACTCAGACAAGTACAATTTACGCTATCTAATCCTCACTCCCTCCCACTCCCACACACTTGACTCTCGTTTACATTCTCCTGTTCCTTCGCCTTCACACAATCAGCGGGGAAAGCCAAAAAAACGAGGGAGAAAAAAGAAGAAAAAAGAAACTCAACCACCACTCGTGAGACTGGAAAGTATATCCCCTGTTTTTTTTCTTGGCATCCTATCCTCCTTTTTTTTCCGCCACCAAACAACAATTCCCCACATTCTTCTTCAACTTTGAAGAGGTCTCAAAGAAGGAAGCTGGCATATTTCCTAAGCCCTCCTCCACTATCTGAGGGTCGCAATCAAAACCTAAATTGGTACTCAGTTAACTTTCCCATGTTCCTCCAGATCCTCCGAAGGTAGGGCAATTTTGAGAACCGACTCTCATCTTGATGCTTTAGTGGCTCCCATCAACTACGTGCTACACGGCCAGGCGAGGTCAAGCTGAACGGCATGTGTTGTTTGGCCGCCGGAGGTGTTTGTGTCACTGTCACAAGCATCATATTTGCTTCCTTGAAGTGGTCATCATCTTCTTCGGAGGGGTTTGACACATCCAACTTCGTATGTGGGCCCGCCTGAATGACAACCCGGCGATTTCGCGAGGCGGCTCATCCTTCCCAAAAGGTTTACAAAAAAAGGTTCACAAAAAGGAGAGTAATAATACTGTATTTTTTTACGAATGTGATTCCGTTGTATCGATTCGTCGTTTGTATAATTCTCATCTCCTGCTGCGATTCAAATCCTTTCTTACCTACCGGGCTTGTATGGACTCTCCAGGTCCACTCAGCTAGTATCGATACACATCCTCTTCATAAATGACAAGAGCGTGGGGTGTGTTTCCAAAGGCCCTCTTCACACGGAGGTTATCCTTACGTCTGTATGGAAGCATGTACGTACATATTGTGAGGTTTTTCTTGTAGCCAGGATACTAGGGCTATTACGCGCAGAAGAAATATTAGCAAAATAGCCATGACATGCAGGACACAGCGATAAAATAGGCATGCTGATAGAAGATAAAATGAAGTAAAAACAAAGAAAAATAAAATAAGGGTAAACGCAGTGATGGATTGAGATGGGAGCCGAACTCGGGGCGTTTCTTCTGCCCCACCGACAAGAACCGAATGAAGAGCTTCTCCTTCTGAGCCAGCTCAGCTCACAATAATTTGAGGATGAAGCCAAGCACTTTTAAATAATAAAAGTACCGTCACCCTTGCCAACTAGGATGAATCATCCGATATTATACTACCTACATACTCCATTGTCAAGGGTCCATATAAGCACATTTCCATCCAGTTTTTTACAACCTTATATCCGCACACAAATCCTCTCCTACAAAATAAGCTTGTCATTTTGGGTCATCGCTTTAACAGCTATTTTTAAGATATAAAGAGATTTTGAGCCAGCAAAAAAAATCCGGGATCCTTCCAAGAGTCGGTGAAAAAAAAAGGAGAATATGGGAAGGAACATTCCCCACCGAGTTCTTCTCCAGTTACTTTCCTGCTCCAACAAAAATCCAAGTATCTTCAGTGCCTTAAAAAATCTTTCGTGGTTTCCCTCGACACAACCCTTGAGGCTTTATTTACACAGTTTGAGGATTGAAGCAGTGGAAAACTTTTTTCCATGTCTCCTCCTACATAGTATGTATTACATGGTATTAGTCCCTGGGAGCCCAAAAAAAAAGCTTGAGAGGTCTGTAAAATGGATGGGGTAATATTGGTACACAAAGGTGAAGGCACTTTAGGGAGGCGGGGAGAAATGGCGAAGGAGCTTAATGGGAGTTGACATTTTTGGCGAGGGGGGAAAAAGTAGGAGGAAAAAAAATAAAGGTAGATACAGATAAAGGATAGTTCATGGAAGATAGCAAGAGACAATCAAAAGACTTGACTTTCTCACGTAATGAATGGAGATGGATCAGAGATCAGAGGAATTACAAAGTTAGTGTGCTTATATGCCCAGGGAAAAGGAGGGGAGAGGAAGACAACTTTTCCTTTCACAGAATACACGAAAGGAAAGGAGTAAAGGACATGCTCCGGAGGATTTCTTATACACCAAATCTTCCCTTTTTTCCCCTACAAATAAGCATCCTCAGCAACAGACTAATTGTCAAAGCATGGATTTGTCTTCATCCCGGAGAAATCCCTTTCCTTTCCCTTCTACTATTGCGGGCAGATTCACATCCGTAATTAAGGGAGCAAATCAGCACTGGATAAAGTAACGCATATTGGAATAAGCCCCAACAATGGGAGTATAATATGTACAATAATAATGAAATGTGTAGAATAAAGCCATGGAGCTCGCAAATCTCTCTGGTTTCCATCATCAGCAATGAATATTGCATCAGAGATGGTGGAAAGAGCCTTGCCCTTATATTACCATCCTCTAGCACAAGTCCAATAAAGCGTAAAGGTCTCCTGCAAAGCATCAGAAATGTGTGTAAATGTGTTTCCGCCAGGCCAGAAAATATGATGGGAGAGAGTGAATTGCCTCGACAAAACGAACAAGGAGAGTAAATTGCCTAGGCCAGAAATTGAAAAGGGAGGGGTTTCCACCAAGACGTGAGAACTCATGGAGCTTTCATCGGACTTGAATAATGGGAACTAGATGATAATATTTGGTTAGATCGGCTGTTATTATTTCAGGAGGGTGTAAATATTATGATTATTATTACAACTTCTCACAAAGCAATCATTGATATTTTTCGGGGACTACGCTATTACTCCAGACGGGGATCTCTATACCCACGAAAACCCTATCAAATCTGATGGGACAGACAAACGTAGATATGTATAAATGTGTGCATAAACGTATGTATGTAAGTCTATAGAGAAAGGTACATGGCTTGGACTTTGTGATGACGCTAGATTACGATGAGACACATTTGCGGTTTTTCCTAAAGCTCATTTGTAAGTGTGGTGAGGATTGGATTTGGAAAAAAAGGTATACTGCTAGTACTCCGACGGATCCTCATCAGGACAAAAGAAAAACTTCGGAGGCAGTGGCAGTTTTGTGGGAGGAAGGCACTTGGAAAATATGTGGCTTTTGTAGTCATCAGAGTATTGTTGGGAGTACACATGTGCATACATATCTAACGTCTACGACATCCTCGGTGGTTATTTTCCTTTTGAGGCAATTATTTGTACGCGTGTATGTGTACGTGTATTTGTGGCGAGGAAACGAAGCGTAGAGGGCAAAGAAAAAGGAAAAACAACAAGGCTCAAGTGTCTGTCTGTCTCCATCTCCCTTATTGCATTTGTGACCACAAGAGAGATGAGAAGGACAAAAACGTGTGTGAAATGGAATGCAACATGGGGGACTCCCCCGGAGATGATCTCAATTTGTGTGGTTCATCAGTATATATTTTAGATATTTCGGCCTTTTGTTCGAAACAAACTACCTGCTGCGGAGATGGCCATGAGACTTTTGTGACAGCACAAGAAAAAGGGTCATTTTCAGTCCCCAAAAACCACCACAATAACAATGATGTCTCTCCTTAATTCCTCACTCTCTCTCAAGCCCTCCGAACAAAGTCATAACTCAGTGAGAGGAAACATAGATCAGACTATCAGAGTATCAGATGGGAATGAGGAATGAAGCATATGAGCTCTCCAGGCCCAAAAAAACAGAGAGAAAATGTCAAAGAACCACCCAACAAGTTCCATGGAAGTCTCCTAATTGTTCTTTCTTGCTTGTCAGTACTTCTACTGTCCCCCTTGCGGTCCGTCTGTTCACGTTCCGCGTAGAGACAATCCTTTGATTTAGGGGGTGGAAATAATTTTCTTTTAATTCTCACCCCTATCAACTTAAAATAAGAAAAATCCCTCCTGCACTATGTATATAAATTGAAAATTTGGGAACAGGGTACTTCATTGATTGATAACCTCACGAGGTGTTCATGGAGCTAATTTGTTGGAGAAGGCGAGAGAGAGAGAGAGAGAGAGCTCATATTAGTATATAGATATAATGTAAGATAGGAAGTGTAACACATTATATGTGCTATGCTGCACCTCCGTACATGGATTTATTACTTTATATTTCTAATAAAGGCCGGGCTTGTGTTGGGAAAGCGTGGATGAGAATTGTGAGTGAGTGTGTGTATGCTTTTTGGTGAAGGAGGAAATTGCAGGCGCTGAAGGAAAAGAAAGGACAGGAATCTCCAGCTGATTGTCGTACCTTTCTCTGCCTCTCCCGACACATTCCCAATTTGATTCTGATAAAAACCCCGAAACATGAAATGGTATGAGGCATTCTTTATAATTCCCCCTTTACATCTACTTCACAAGGCACCACATATAGGGCTCATTTTTCCCCTCTCTCGCTCTCTCTCTCTGAAACCACCCTCCTTGTACTACACCCGCTCTTTCTCGCCCTCTCTCTCTCTCTCTCTCTTTCTCTCTCTCTCTCTCTCCCTCTCTCTCTCTCCCTCTCTCTCTCCCTCTCTCTCTATCTGTCTTTGACTCTCAGATAGGGGCTATAGGTACATGGATCCGTGTGCAGATCTCCGTCATAATAATAATAATGAAAATAACGTTATTCCTAAATGTGCTCATGCACTAAGTCCATACAGGCTCTTCCTGGGGCTGAGATAGTGAGGCAGGGAAGGGGAAGTGGCGGAGGGTGTATTCCAGGGGATATTCCAGGGGATATTGTGCTTATTATGAGAAATGTGTGGACGGGGAGGAGGTGGCAGTAAGAGGAAGAAAATGCACTTTACTCTCCGAGTTACTATCATTACGAGATTGGTGGTTGCTTGTGTGTGTTTCCTATTGAAAGGACAACATGCAGGCTGGTGTGAGATGGTCTTTTAGGCCACTCTCCAGTTCTCCAGTTCTCCAGCTCTCCAGCTCTCCAGTACGAGGATGTAGGACTGCCGACTGCCGACTGCCTACCTTAAACGGATGTGACCACATAGCGAGAACTAATTCTATGGCTCACACCTTTTCATCCACAATGAGACTCTCCTTTGTCTACGCGCCCTCATTTATTCGCCCCATGCCTCCATCTAAATATTTTTTTAAAATTATTATCCTCACTCCCCAGAAACTTTCTACCTTTTGTTGAGCCTCCGTTTTTCCCCCTTCTCCATACTCTCCATACTACAACCGGGAACAAGCCCATAGTCCTTCTCTTCAACTTCCTTTCACCGAACACATGTTCCTTCGTAGTGACCCCCGCAATTCTCTATCAAAATCTTCCTTTTACTAGATTCCTCTCCCTCGGCTTTTTTTTTATTCTCTCTCGTATTCTCTCTCATATTCTTATGCTGGAAGTGAATCATTGTTGTGCTTCTCGTCTTGCCTTGACGGGAGCGAATTTTTCCAGCTTTCCCCAATTCCATGAATTTGTTCTATTGACTCGCCCCATATGGATGTTTTCAAAGGAGAAATAGTAAACTCATTTCTTCACACGTACACTACATTGTCCTTGTATTTAATCGCTAGGAGGCATAATAATACTGGTACTGAAGTCTTTCTTTTGTTTTTTTTGGGGGGGGGGATTTTTGGTCCACCTGGTGTGGCCAAAAAATCTCAATTGCCATATTCCCCCCCCCCCGCTTCATTTTGCCGGCGGTTGTGTCGGAAACTTTCTGTTGTTTAATGGGCTGGTTGGTACAGATTATTCCAACTGAAATATGAATGCGACAAAAAGATCTATATTGTCTGCAGAAGTCTGAGAAGGCGTGGGGGGAAGAAATGAAAAAACACTCCACGATCCGCCTTGCTCAGTGGCATGAAAGTCGTTAAGTATCGTTATTTTTCCAGAATCTCTTTGCTATAGTCTCTCTCTCTCTCTCATGCCTCTTTTGCACAAGGAGGCTGCGATGGACGTTTTTAGGGGGAGTGAATGGGGCAAGAAGATAACCCTGAACACTTGCTCCTTTTTCACTCCCCCTTTCGATATTTAAATATTTACTGCCATCTGATAAAAAAGTTTCCATCATAATTTAGCTTTATTGCAAGATAATTTTTGAACTTTTCCCACCAATCCCTTACCCTCCAGCATCGTCTCATCGTATGTCCCCTCTACCCCTTTCTTTCCCTGTGCATCTTCCCCTCTCTCTTGCTCTTCTTGTTTCACTTCTTTCTCTTATACCTTGGACTCCCCAAAAAAAAGGATCGTCTTCTTTCAAAACTTTCCCCAGCTATCGGAGTATTCAATCATTTCATTAATATCTGCATCGCTTAAAAATAACTATTCCAGGATATTATAATCTTTCATTCGAAGGAATCTTCCTACCAGAAAGATCGTTTACCTTCATATCGCTGTGGTAGTAGCCTGCTGATACCCAACGAGTATCGTCGCCCATCACCAAAAATGGCTTCTTCACTAGCTCCTTCCTCACAATTTACAAAAATTTGACTCCAAAGTACTGCAATCATTAGTGTTTCATACCGAGAAGGGTTGATAAGAACTACATTGGCGACAAGTACTAATTCTGGGAAGTTGTTCCTTGTGATTAGAGTCGCAAAACTTTGTCCGTACCTTCATTGTTTAGTTTTACACACCTATTCCGATTTAAAAGACGTGTAGATATAATGGTGTAATACTTATGTGTGCGAATACATATATAAGAACTATAGGTACTAGTACACATGTGTTAAATAATTTCAGGTGCAGATACGTACATATTACATATCATATCACCATGTTTCCCAGCGGGACGGAAACGGCCTGTGGAATATACAGAAGATTGGTTTTTTTGCATCGAACGAATTTCTCGCTCCCAGCAATACTCTTCTGCGTCAATTCAAATAATAGGACTCTGGATCATATATGTAATTTGAGCCTTTTTGGGTGGGAAAAAATGAACTGGCTTGAGTCCTTCCGAAGGATCAAAGACAAAAGCGATGAAGTGGGGAGAAGAAAGGATGAAGCTGTTCATTTCTTTCTCTATCTCCCTCGCTCTCTCTCTCTCTCTCTCTCTCTCTCTCTCTCTCTCTGTCAAGCCGTCTTCTTGTGTTTGCCGGAGAGGGTGAAAGCCTTTAGAAGTGTCCATGTATTTGGGTTCTGGTACGGAAATTTCCTTGAACAACCCCTGTCAGATTCTTCGTCTTCTGGATCCATGGCTTTACAGTATGCTCCATGGGATGTAGATATAGAATGTAGACTTGTAAGTCCTTTTGTGAAACTCCTGCCTAGAAGAAAGCTCTAGGAAGAACAGCTCCGACTCCACACTCCCAACCTCCTTTCCCTTTGATTACTCAAGCATAGCTTTTTTGTAGTGAAAGAGAAAAGACAATTCACTCATTAAGGAGCGGAAAAACTCTTCATATCCTGAGCTGTCTTTACTTGTTCGGGGAGAGAGCGGGGGGAGGCAAGTGACAGAATTCCGCATGAGCGTTTACAATAGATGATAGATGGTGAAATCCTTGAGAGCATTTCTTCAAAAGATGTGCCCGGAATTCCTTTAGCCAAGCCCAGCAGAACGTACGAAGCACGGACTACAATTGTAAAAACCTTGTCAAATCTCAAACATGTAAGTAATTAATAGACCATTTTCAAGTTTCCCTTGAACGGGATTTTTTTTGTGACACGAACAAAATGGAGGAGACAGAGAGAGAATCTGATGAATTCATTTTCGAATTATACGGCCTCAAGTCAAAGTATTAGCTCCGCTCCTTTTAACTAGGAAAGTACAATAAGTCCAACACCGTTGCAATTAAATAACTTTATTCAGATAGAAGAGACAAAGAAAGTAGGAGATTAATTAGGTATTCAAAATAGCTCCTTTCCTTTGAGACATCTTCACTCTCCGTGGAGCCGTTAGACCACTTTCATGCACTGGTGACAAGCAGCCGCCTTCCCCGGGAAAGTACTGGAAAATGCCCACAAAAAAATTCAGTTTTAAACTGCCAAAACATGTCAAGGGAAAAGTTTCTAACTACCACGCAAAGCACAATGTCTTTGTGCGTTCATTGGCTGCCATCTTTCGGCAGAATCCTTTTCTGTCCTTCATCAGAGCACAAATGACCAGGTGTTTTGTCTCAACTGGAAAGGGATGCTACCCTAAAAATTAATGGGAGGACTCAATTTCTAAGCACTGCTCTTTACAAGGGCCTGGTACATCCTCAATAAATAATGAAATAATAATAATAATAACACCACTACACGTACTAGTGGTTGTCCTTGTGGTGAATTATTTAGTCCGGTGACGAAATTTATTGTTAAGACCAATTAAGTTTTCCTCATTACTTTTTGATAGCCTGACAAGACAGGGAGGAATCCGTGACGGTGGATTGGGATGGAGCAAATGATGCTGCATTAGACTTCTGCAATAGACTTCTGGTCCAGAGGGGAGTACATGTTCTCGTGAAAGAGGTTAATTGGGTATTACCGCGGAGCTCTATGCCACCTTGACAATGTAGCACAGTTAGGGAAGCACTATTGTACTGAGTGTTATTAAGACAAAGTGGACGGTAAAAAAAATTAATGTTAATGTGACAGTTGCTGAGTAGGTGTTGGAGCAGGTGAAACAAGTTTTTAAGAAGTTGGCATTTATGCTGAAGTTGCGCTATCTTTTTTTTTTTTGGAAGAGGCCCTTAATACGTCAGTGCCCTGGTAGTCCGATTAATGTTCAAGTAGGAGTTAAGACACCGTGAGGAGGAAAGTAAAGGGAGAGAGTAGGAGTAGCTGTTGGTCTTATGAAGAAACTCCATAATTTCATTTATCGTCCCTGATAGCCCCGGCATGGTTTTTCCCCTTCCTAAGGAGAGCCAAAGTCATGGGATGCAATTCGGTACAAGTCTCACCACGTACACGGAATGTCCGCCTAAAAAAAGTGTTTGGGAGGGAAGGGAAGAACCCGTGAAAATAGTTAACTCAATTGGGTCATAGTAGTTAGATTTTATTTTATGAGTACTGAGCATTTCCGACCGTTCATATTTTGCGGTTTCAGCCATGTATTATTCAATTCCGTGGGGCATGAATGTGGATGGTATGGAGAAGCATTAGGACTTTCTAAGACGGGCCCCAATCCAATGACATTTTCACAGGGGAAAAAAAAGAAAAAAAAGATGCACACGCACGTGGGTTACACGTCCCTGACGTTCCAATCTACTTTCTCTCTTCTGAGCTTGTGGAAAGCATTGCCGTAGCTGTATTTGCACGCGATTTAGAATTCGATGCGGGTCCAGTACAGGGCACGTTTCCCCTCATAATTCTGCACTTTCAAATTTCTTTCTCTGTAATTCTCCTCCGCCTTTTCTTCTTTCTCCGTTCTCTTTGGAGGTGACGCTGAGGGAGTGGGAGACACCTTGATTATCTTTGCCTCCACATCCAAGCTTCGTCCCGAACTTCTTCTAACCTACAAGCATTTTACGATCATTCCATCATCCTCCAAATTGTTTCATCCTCACGAATCCCAAAAATTGACTTTCTTCACAGCTCACAGCTCCTTCTGTTTTACTGAGTTATGAATAATGTAATACAGAGCAACTCTGATGATTCTGTTGGGCTGACAACTGCAAAATTGCCTTGGCCGAGCCACCTAGAGGCAATCCTTTTCAACCTCCTTTTCCGTACTCCAAAGGATAAGATTTGGATACGCTAAACAGGGATTTTTGGATTAACTTTTAATCTTAACTTTAACTTTTATTTAGATTATTGCATACACAGAAATTAATGATACAATGTGAAAGACAGTTTTCACATTGATTACTAAACCGGAAGTTCTCGGGACGAGACGGAGCTGCGTAAATATTACAAAATCTGCGTCAGATAAGTCCTGGAGCAGAAATACTCGGAAGATAAAACTCGGAAGATTGTTTACAAAAAATCAGAATGCATGCATGAAGGACTCTCCCGAAAAAATGTAGACTAAAGTCCATTAATCAGTATTGCTAAGCTGACGTGAGCAAGGAATTGGAATGTGTAGAAGATGAAGGTTGGGTGATTTGGATGAAAAATACGGATTTAAGTAGGAAAGGGAAAGCGTGGTTGGTGGTCAATGGTATCTGGAGAAGGATAACTAGTACAAGCGCATAAGTTGAGCAGAATGCACTGTCATGGGATATTCCGGGTCTCATAATGAGGAAATATGATTAATGACTTTTTTCGCGGCCTCCATCCTTTCAACGCAGCCACCAGCACAAGTCCATTTCGCTGTCTCACCGTCCCTATGCATACATTACATGCATTTGTCGGCTTCTGCAGTCCAGCTTATCGTTTCATATGCTTAATAAATCGTAATTACGTACATATTGTTTACTGTTGATCATGTACCCTCCAAGAAATGTGGAAGGTCTTGGTTGGATTGGGGATCTTTCGGATTTCAGGCTCCTTGACCCCACTTGCAGTCAGTTTCACGGACATCTCATTGGCAAATATTCATGGTTAATGAGTGCTGTCAGGACTATTAATTAGATGTAGCACTGTAGCCTCTTCTTCAAAATATTTTTTTCTAAACAAGTGCTGAACGTTAAGAATGAATTCGACAGTAATTCCTGATTTATTGTTTACTGGAGCATAGTCAGGTCGGATACATTTGTCCCTTATTTCGTCGGTAACTACAGGGAGGGGGTATAGTAGGCACAGAGTAATATGCAATAGTGTCAGAATACATGGGGTATACCATTGCAATATTATAATCCGTACAGCTAGAGGAAAGATGAGCTCTCACTCAGGCTCATCGCCTTTTTTACCCCAGTAACGATTGCTGTTTGAAAGCTTCTCGTCATCTAAATCGCGCTTGTCGTCATCCTCAAACGCCCTCGTCAGCTCCTGCATCAAAAAGTCCTCCTCTTTAATTACTCTGACTTCCAGTTGGGGCTTCTCCATCTCTTCTTTCCCTCTTTTTTTGGCTTCTGTGAAAACAACAGTATACTCACACATGTAAGCATTTTGGGCATTCAACATTTTCTTTTTACGGTGATAATAACAATGACATAATTCATTTAAATTAAACTATAGTGCAATGCAATCTTCCGGTAAAAGAATTTTTTACATAAATTAATTTTAATGTGTGACAATGAACCAAATCAATGCATACTAGAAGGCATCTGTAAATCTGTACTGAACTAGATATTTGTGAAATTTAAAAGGTAGAAGAATGGCAGAGGATAAAAGCTTACTTGCGTTCACGTACGGAGAACGTCTCTTCCGGTTTGCAAGGAGCATTGCAGCGTCAGAGTGGATCGGAACTACAAGATTGCAGACAATTCATGTTTAAAATGGTCTAATGCTATTAAGCGTTCCGCATGTATGGAAGACATTCTTATTACAATTCTTATTACAATTATTCTGAAATAATATATTACAAAACTAACTTAGGGTTAAATGTGCGACAACGAAAAATGTGACCAGCCTTGACACTGTTGAGGTCGCACAGTCACAATTATAGCCAAAACTGCTAGCAAGGGGTAGCAGAGATACAATGGCTAAAGGGGGCATTCTCAGGGCTCGATAAACCCAACGGCCAATGCCAATAAAGCGTGATGAAATGTCAATGATGACAGTTCTTTCACTCAATTGCAATAAATGGATACGAAAATTAGTCGTGCAATCGTGGTTGAATAGAAGGTTTGCATGGGCTTTACACGGTATTCTTTCATAGACAATTATTTGAATGGATTCTGTCAGTGTTTATATTTGCGTATGGTAATTCCATTCAAGTGTGCCTCGTCAAAAGTTGAGTATTTTTGCCGGAACGGTCAGTCGGGAAATATTATTCCGAACAATAAAAAGGTTGCAAGTTGCAAAGCCACAGTAATTTTGCGATGCTATTAAAATGCGGGGAAAGTTTTTACAATTGCAACTGCAGGGTAATTTTAATTACAAAGTTCTGACCTAATTTTCGTATGAAGTTGAACACACGAATCATCTTCTATTTTCGCAGCACCCGCATTGAAATCCCAATTAGGTATTTATTTACACGACGTTTAACCAATCGCCATTCATATCCATCTACGATAAATAACATCAATAATCCTAACTGTCATTACACCTTCACGGGATGTCTGGTCATATTGACCATAACTGCTAGTGTACAGCAGTACAGCTGAACTTCTTCATCTTGAAGTTGAGCATCTTTTTATGTATTTCTTTATTCCATAAAATCCCCACACTGGATTGCCAAAGAAGGACTCGCTTGTGTACACAATGTGAGGATATATATACTGGGATGGCTAGTGTTTCGTCCCGCTTGCAAGTCAGGCCGTACTCGCTATTGGTGATTAGCGAAGAGGGAAATTATCGAAAAAAAATAACTTGTGCTACTCTCCGACGAGTGAATTGGGGAAGGCATTTCGTCACCGGAAACACTTTCCCCTGCCTTTTATTCAGTGCCTATACCTTCATTTTCCTGCAGGAAGCTTGCCAATCCATTGCCACCAACTAAACTTGCCAATTCGTAGTAATGCCGTTAACAATCACCTTCGTCAGGCAGTAAGTCATTCTTAAAACTTGTTAACTTGTTACCTTCAAGTGCTACTACATCTATTACAATGTTTTGTCTTATTGTCCGTTAACATAACACTTTGAAACCTTTTTGGGATAAATTGATGTGTCGGGTACTCCATTCAGAAGATGGGCATCGACTTCTGCATCTCCCACAATTATCTCCCACTGTATTAAACAATAAAAACGGCTTGAAAAGAATGCTTAATAATTATGGGCAATAAAAATACTTTAAAGAAATAATGAAACAATATGTCTGCATGTTTCTCCAAAATCTCAAAACGTTTTTTGAACAAAAGCTGCCATTGCCATCTATCCTTTAATCTTTTCGCCGGTACTACGACGGCTTTGTTTATCTCCATTGTTCATCTGGTTGGTGATTTCGATCACAAATCATATTATTATTAACAAGTAATTGGGTCCGTGAGTAGTCAAGTAACTCACGGGTTATCTCTGGTGGGCACATCACAGTGTCTCACAGTGACCGCTTGGACCTTTTGGACACATTCTTGCCCGATAATGGTGTCCTTTGTCAAGGTCGCCTTACATACATATGTATATGTCCGGATGGATCTATGTAATAAGAAGTCAAGGACAATGTTTCTGTGATTTCTAGCGGTCAAACAACCAGAAATCAGGAAAAGAAAATCCAAACAAGGACAGATGCTCCATTAAGTGAATTAGGTAAACTTCAGGTATGATTTTGGATCTTTTTATTGCGTATCTAAAATGCTACCAAATAGCATATTCTGCCTACTCTGAAATTGTAAAACCCAAACAGAAACAATGGTGCTCGCATTTTTTTGGGGGATATTGATAAAGCAATTCCAATGTTGATAACTTTATTCTTAGGCTGAAGCACTAGGAAAACGCTTGGCGGAGGAGAAATTTACTAGAATTTATGCCAGCGATTTATCTAGAACTGGCCACACAGCAGAGCTAGTGCTTAAATATAACACGAGGACGTCCGACCATAATATAGTCCGGGACAAGCGTTTACGCGAACGAGTAGGTCCATCTTTTTTAGCTGTCTTTAATAATGCAGTATACATTTTGTTGTGTTCTCAAGAAAATTTGACCATGATTTTCCTCGTATGATTCGCTTTTCAACGATTTGTATAGAACTTTGGAGACTGGGAAAACGAATGTGTCACAGCCATTAGTAACCATGCAAAAGAGCTGGGTGTTCGTTTTCACCAACTGGAACCCCCCAATGGAGAAAGTTACAAAGATTTTGCCCCCAAAGGATTGGAATTTTTCAAAGTTAGTCGTGTTATAGTGTTATGTATCCCCAAATATGTCAAATTCTTATCTGCAATCTGTGATAACAAAAATTTTGCAATATCACAGGATCTTTGCCAGCTGACCGATGGATTAGGTTGTTCTGAAAACATTTTAGTTGTCACGCATGGAGGATGGATACTAACGCTGGTTGATAGCTTAAAAAAGCCTAAGGAAGTATTTGTGGTTGAAGACTTGCAAGTGGACGAAAGCTTGCGAAACCCCAAAAATACCAGCACCACAAAGTTGTCAGTGGAGAGTCTTTCACATTCAGATAATGCGAAGTACAAAGTCAAATTCCTGGAAATTTTTAATGATGACCACTTGCGTGGTGATCCCTTTGAGTAATTCACTTATACTCCAGCATTGGACGACCAGAACGCCAGTAAATGAAAGGGAAGCGTTGTAGATGTGAATAATTATAACTTCCGACCTAATCATTGTTTACATCCACAAATCGCAAACCAATATTTTGCAGTAAATTCATTAATCACAGAGAACTGGAACAATAATTTCAGCAATTTATCATTCCATGAAAGAAGCATACATCACGTTTGGAATTACATATTTGTTGAATTCTCTAAGTTCTTGTCATGAATCATTAAAATTCCTGCCAGTTTGATTTCAGTCATTATGGAATATTTCAGTTCTGTTCGATTCACACATTTGTAAAACACTCATTTTAAAATGTATACCATAAACGGAACAGCATTCACTTCGTTCTCATAACAGAGGTAGTTCCTCCTAAGTCCTAAGATAAATAAATGAGTGAGTCATAGATAATATTATCTGCTGCATGTGACAAACCATTTACGTGTTTCCACATTTCATGTCAACTAAAAATTAACAAAAGGATTGGTAGTTTCCGAAGGATCCGAGTCACTGGAACAAAGAATAAAAAATTATCTGGGAATATTGAGAACTGAAGCTGCTAGACTACTGTTTTAAATAACATTGCAACAAACGTACGAATGAACGAAACTATTTTGGACAAGTAATAAATAATAAACCGTTAACATCTATTTAGGCATGTCAACAAGACTCTCATACTGCATGGGTGACCACAATAACGCTTCGAGCTTCGTGTACAGGCGAAATTAAAGCTTCCTACAGGCAGAATTTATCTGAGAATTCCTTTATTACTATTTTTACATAGCTACAAAAGAATACTGGTAGGATACTGGATAATGATAACAAGGCGGTAGGACTTAGTCAATGGACTGACTAATTCCCTTATTCGTAAAGCCAAGGTTCTTCATTCGCCTTCCATGCGACAACTTCCTCAGTTTTAAACCACAGGTTGATTTCCTTGTTAGCTGACTCGACGGAATCTGACCCGTGAAGGATATTGCGTCCCACTTCAATGCAGTAGTCACCGCGAATAGTACCTGGCAATGACTTAGCTGGATCTGTCTCTCCCAACATCTGTCGCCCTGTTTTCACCACATTCAGTCCTTCCCACACCTGAGAATTTTGAAAGAATGGTTACGTAAAATGTCGAAAATTGAAGCACGTAATAATGAGACACTATGATTCAACTAGCTCTACCACATTACTAATACATAAAACAAAAACAAACTCCTTCAAGTACTAATTCAAAACGAAATAACAAATATGTTTACCATCGGAACAACAGGACCAGAACCCATGTATTTAACAAGACCAGTAAAGAATGGTCGAGCAGCCAGGTCACCGTAGTGTTCTTTCAACAAGTCTTCGCTTGCCTACAAAAAAAACAAAACAATTTAACAAATATCAAAATTCAACATACACAAACAGCAGCAAAACAACGAAGGTCCTTTTTGGACCTACAATGCTGTAAGTTCTAAAGGTCAAAGGTAGCAGGGTATGCTTCCTAACCGTTCAATTCCGTTCAACGGAATGCTCCTAACTGTTCAATTTGACTATCCCATTGATTTCAAGATAGATCGAGGCAAAAAACTTATGCAGCAGTATTTTTAGAATCAATCTTATTTCAGATACCACCGCAGCACCTTCGAACAAACGACCAAAATCCTACTGCCTTTTTATAAACCACTTATGAGCTACCCCTGACAATGAAAGATGCACAACACGTTTCCAGTTAACACCACTGAAAATACAATACGAAATGATGCAAATGCGGAATTCAACACAAATCAGTTATGGAGAGCAATGTGGTGAACGGAAAAAGGTATTCCAAAAAAAAAAAAACAAACGGTTTACAAGCTTACCCACATAAATTTGAGAGCAACTAATTTGAAGCCTTTTTGCTCGAAGCGACGGATAATTTCTCCAACAAGTCCTCGTTGAACCCCATCAGGTTTGACCATGATGAAGGTCCTTTCCCGGTCGATGTGCGCCATTTCCCTGGGATTCCTTGCCTGACACGACCCTTCTTCAAGACTTTCTGCGGAAGTGAGAACAAATGCCGGGAGCAGAGCAACCACGAGGACGAGAGACAGCACCAAACTGCCAGCTCTAGAAAGAGCCAAGTATTTCCTTCCTCCCAACATCCTGTGAATCAAAAAATGTGAAAATCCTCTGTCTCAGTCTCAAGCCAATTCTCTATTCAATGTGTCTCTCTCCAAATTCTCAAAGGCGCTCTTTTTCCCGTGGCACCCATCCAAGCCCGCACCTCTATTGGCCATCGGAATTTATACAGCATGTACATGTCGTCCTTTAAGAACCAATGTGACTAAAAGCCCGTGAAACGAATGGCACAACTAACTATAAAGCAAAATTCCTAAAAAGCAAAACTGATTAACAATAGTAACAATAGGTGCCAAAAATTCAGAAAATACGCTACAGAAATTGACTCAATGTTCCCACCTTGCTGCTGCCTAGCCCAGAAATAAAAACAAGATAAAAAAAAGTAATTTTATTGCGGCTCCAGTCCACACAACATAGTGTTTTCGGCGCAGAGTTTACACTTGGCCAATTTTCCTGTTTTTTGTACTGCGCGCCGAAAAAATACTATAGGCTAATTATCGGATCTGGATTCCACTTGATTGAATGGAATCGCAATAAAATTCTGCGCCTACAAATATTTTTATCGGGATTTATTATTAAGTGCTTTATTCAGAGAAAACCAATTGTTATAAACAGACTGGACAGTAAGGTCAAAGTTAATCAATAACATTACTGAAAACGTTGTTTAAATTTAAAATAGAAAATTACGCCGAATCACAATTTTGACTAGAGGTAAAAAATTATAGATAGGAGAAAAAGTTTAAAGTAAAAAAACAAGAGGCTCACGCAGCCGTTGAAGGCGCAGTGATAGAAAAATTAATAATAAAAAATAATAAAAATTATACACTATTGGTTACAAACCAGTGCATTAAAGCTTTCTAAGTGTTCTGATAATATGAGGTATAGCTGACTTTTTGTACCTTTCAGTTTTACAAGCAACAACATTCAGCTTAATTTTTGAGTCGTTTATTTTTCTTTTGGAAAAATATGGTTCAAGCCAACCCTTAAATTTAGGAATTTTTAATAAATTTAGACCGAAATTTTTCGTTAGGTATACTCTCCTTTCTTCCAAGGGTAATAGATTTAGCGACACACAAACATGTTTGTAGTTGCTATTACTTACATAAGTACCACTTATAATTGAAAGAGCTCTTTTTTCCACAGAATTTAATTTACTTATGAGTTTGGCTGTAAGATTCCCAGCCCAAAGAACAGAACAATATTCCATCACACTTCTGATGTGTAGTACATACATTCTGCAAAGTTGACTTTTCGTAAAATTACAATTCTTTAATCTTCTTAATATATACAATTTTTTGCAGGCTTGATACTTGATACCTTCTTGGACTTCCGGTGACTAGAAACAGGAAATATTAGTTTCTGCTTCTTTAATTGTACAAAGAAGGAGGTTAAGCATTTTAGCGTAAAACGGTGAGGGATTAGGAAGAACTACTACTCTACTACCTACACTTGAGCACATGATCATATGGGGCAATGGGACAAGGGGACAAGGGGACAAGGGGACAATGGGAGGGCTCAGGATCTTCCTTCAGAATTCATTCTAGGATTATTATTTCTCCTGTTCCTTCCCCTAGTTCCCTCACTTCTCACTTATCCCCTATTTCCCGTACTTATTAATAATTGATCCAATGAAACATATTCACTCCAAATGAGTGCAAATGAGTGCAAATGAGTGCATACAGAAGACTATAAAGCGAAAGCCTTGTCATGACTTCATGACGTGGCCTGTCCATTCTCAGGATGAAGCCAGTCTGACGGAAGTAGTGAGTTCGCTAGTCCACAGAGAAGGTAATAAAGGCTGGATGAGATCCAGATTAGGTCCAGCTTAGGTCCAG
>JAQGBT010001531.1:0-31093 GCA_034698585.1 Disparrhopalites patrizii | reverse complement strand
AGAGAGAGAGAAAGAGAGAGAAAGAGAGAGAAAGAGAGAGATATAGGAAAAGAAGAAGTGAAAGTGAGGTTTACAATTTGAGACAGGTGAACCTCAAGAATGACTGAGGGAAAGAGAGAGAGAGAGAGAGAGAGAGAGAGAGAGAGAGAGGAAGAGACCTTTGAAGGTTCCTGGCTGTTGTCTGGCCGGTCACAGGTCCATGTGCGGGATGTGGTCCGATGTGATACGATGCGATGTGAAGTGGTTCTCCAGCTGGGACATGCCAGGTATCTTGGAGATGGACACTCATCGAGCGAAAAGCGAAAAGCTCTTGCGTCTTCGGATGTGAAGGAACCCCCTGGTGGGTTCCGGTCGCCCTGGCGCCACAATTCCCATATTTAAGTGAACTCAAACCACATACTGAAAAGAGAGAGAGAGAGAGGGAGAGACAGAAAAAAAAGTAGCTACACGTATGTATAGCATTATTCTTTTCTTCTAATACTTCCTTTTGCTGTAGATCAAATCCACCTTGTGCTAACTCCCCTTTTTCCTCTCACTCTCTCTCTGTCTTCCTCTCGGACTCTCTCTGTCTCCTTGTCGGACTCTCTCTGTATCTGCTCCTCTCCCTTTTTCACATGACTCCTCGACCCATCACGGTCATCACAATATTCTCTCCCTATGTCTCTCTCTCTCTCAAAGTTCCCCTATGGACAAAGTGTCTCCTGACTGTCTTGAATCCAAGTAATTCTTTCTTCGTTTTAAACTTTGCACAAGAAATTCCATGGAGCAAATGATAAAAGTTGTCAAAATACAATTTCTATCTCATGAACCTTTCTCATTCTACATATCCTATTTTTTTTTTTACCAATAGCAGTATTATTATCTTTTGTTTTCACCAATAGCAGTATTATTATTTTTTGATTTCGCCAATAGCAGTATTATTAGGTTTTGTTTTGAAGTAAATGATTTCTTTAATTGAACTTACATTACCGTACAATATTTATTCGAATGTAAAGACGAAGCCAGAAGCAGAATATCCTTTAAAATTATGACCTGGTTGAATTGTATACTTCGTAGGTCAGGAAAATGTTGGCACCTTCCGTGGTATAATGCCAGGGGGAAATGGCTATTTCCTGTACCTATGTCTTTCCTCCTTCAGACAGTGGCCCAAGTGGTCGTGGGCCAGAATTAGGACCTGCATTTAATTGGGAGTGGGCACCCTCGTTATGATCGTTGTTAAGGGCTCCCCCTGCCACATGTTATGAATTATTGGAGGGAAGAAGAAGGTCTTTGGAAGTTTTTAGAGGGGTATGTACATCCCTGGCTTTGGTGACCACACGGCGTGCTTGGACTCCCTTTCCACTCCTTTTCACGAATGTAAAAGCTCACCCTGAAGAAACAATTAGCTGGGTTTAATCACACGCTATTTAGCTCCTGCCTTGTCTCACTATTTCCGGTTCCCCCCGTTCCACCCACCTCCTCTCCTTGTCTGTAAATAGGCCCGGAACGAGTGTTCATGCCCTTGTCCAAGGGAAATTGTAACTATTACAGCAGTTATCACCTCATTTAGCTTGTCAGATACTCTTTTGTTTACCCTTTTGTTGTTTTTTTTCTTTGGGGTTTTCTTCCTTTTTTTTTATTTCGTGTAATCTCTTGTGGGGAATAAAGCTGGGGAAAAATTGTATTTACGTGTTTGTCCAAATGCTTGTAGTTGTAATTGCCCATTATATGGAACATGAACATGCAATAGACTTTTAGTGTGAGTAGCTGGAACTATTTTTGTAATTGGACGTAATGAGATGACTTGGAGGAAGGGTTAGTAAGTAGATCCCAGCAAAAACAGCCATCAGTCATTTTCTCTCGTCATTCCAGCGTTGAGTGATTAGTTCCGTGTTTCTGCCAATCAAAAATGTTGACGGGAAACTGGAAGGTCTCTGTGGAGAAGTCTAATCTCTGATATCGGAGCTTGTATCAACTTCAGAGGGAACAAATCATCTTATTAATTAGGCTATAGGGAGAAGCAATTACAAAGAGAAAATGAGAGCCCACACCATTAAGCCACTGACAAGCATTTCCCTTCATGTAGCATGTTCTATTAAAAAATCCTCCCCCCAAGTCAGGAAGTTCATTTTTCAGTGGACAGAAATCTAAATTGAACTTGATCAATTCATTTGGATGCGTAAATTAATCATTTCTTTTGCTCCAGTTAACATCTCTGATTAATTATGAGGTAAATTGTCACATATTAGCTTAGAAAAGCTTTAACGAAATCTCAAGGAATACGTTCTTGGCATTTACCATAAAAATTATTTGTCCTGGGAAAAAAAGATTTCTCTAGGATTTGACGGGGGGGAAGTTGCGGATTTTTCCCCCCTGATGGCGTTTGCAAAAGGGAATTTACCAATGCATTCCCTGTACAGGTCAAATGCCCTGCACTTTCCGATGTCTCCCTCATTGGTGGCCACGGGCTCGGATTTTCCCATTGATTTTACTTGATGGCTTCATTATTACTTTGTAATCAGCCAACTCATCTAAAACGGGGGGAAGACAACTAATTGTGCCTGGTATTTTCGTGGAAATCATTAATTTTGATTAAGTATATAAACGCTTTTTTGTGGGGGAGAACATGTCAATGAGAAAAATGGGTTGTAATTTCCAATTGGAGCGCTTGGGACGTTATGTATGTATCACTTGCTCTTGGGTGGGAAATCTTCCATTTTCTACCTATTTATGTACAAGAGAAGGCTATGGGTAGGAATTAGGGTTTGTACGAAGGTAGTAAGTATTTATTCTTTGAGGTATGCACACGTGCACAGTTCATATGTATGTATGTATATATAGGCATTCGAAATAAATCTGGACATGATCCAAAGTTGGTTTAATTGGCTCGAGTCTTTAAATGTTGTGCAGGTAACCGCTGTGAGGTACTTGTTTGGTACAGAAATTAGAGGAGGGCCCCAATTCAAGTCCTACTGGGCCTTCGGAGTTACCTACATTATGAAAGGTGAAAGAGACAGATTGAAAGGGAGACTGAAGAGAGAAATCGTGGAGGAACAGCAAAGAGGAATATAAGGGGGAACAGAAAAGATAAATGAAGGAGATATAGAAAACAGAAGTGAAAGAGGAACAGAAGTCAGAAATAAATGGAACAAACAAAAACCAATGAGAGAGAGACAGAGAGAGAGAGAGAGAGAGAGAGAGAGAGAGTGAGAGCGAAGATACATAAACTAACGGGTGGAAGGGATAAACGAGAGAATAATGGGAGAAACAAGAGCAGGATATATGAGAGACAGTGAATATAAAAAAAATAGAGATGCAAGAGAGACAGTTGCGACCAGTGAAAGACATAAGACAGAAATTAACTACAAGAATGTGAGAGAAGTGAGAATTCAGGGATAGAAAGAGAGAGAGAAGAGAGAAAAAGATAGGAGAAAGACGCAAATAAAGAATAAAAGACAGAGAGAGAAGAGATAGAGAGAGAGAGAGAGAGAGAGAGAGAGAGAAGAGACAGAGAGAGAAGAGACAGAGGGAGAAGATACAGAGAGAGAGGGAAGAGACAGAGAGAGAGGAGAGAGAACGAGAGAAGGAGGGAGAGATAAATATAGTGAAAGATGCAGAAAGAGAAACTCGAAGAGACTGAAAAATAGAGGAAAAAAGGATAGAGTAACAGCATGGAAAGGCAATTTAATGATAGTAACTTTTTTCTGGAATTCCTTCCATGGAGAAGAAAGGAATGAGAGAGGAATGGAGATCTGAAAGGGCGAGAAATGGAGAGATAAAAGAGAGAGAAATGGAAAGATGAAGGAGCGAGAAATGGAGAGATGAAAGAGACAGAGAGAGAAGTAATGTGTGTGTGTGTGGTAGGGAGAAAAGAAATGTAAAAAAAAAGGTACTTGAAATGAAAGATTGATTGTACATGGCGATGATGAGGCTTTAAGGGAGTCAGGAGGAGAAGATAATAACGTATGACTTTGATGATGATGATTGGCACGTGTATGTTTTGTTGGATGTGGGTGAAATCTTGATGATGACTGTACATGGACCCGGTTATTCTTGGTGGGTTTACTCTCCACTCTTGTTTCTCCATTCTCCTTGGCATGTTTGTAAATGAAAAGGAAAGAAGTAGAAGGGGGGAAAAACAGATTCTTTTCACCGTCGTAATTGATCTTGTGGGAACTGCAATCAATGCTTAGCAAATAGAGAATGATAAATTAGGAGGAGCTCACTGACAGTTCCTTTCTCTGTTAAAAGATTTTGACACTCTGTCCTTCCTTCTTCGAAGAAGCCCTCCCTGTTTAACCTCGTCTGAGGCCCACTCTCATGCTCTCTCTCTCTCTCTATCTCTCTCTGTCTTTCTCGCTCTCTCTCTCGCTCTTTTTCGGGTCCAGGGAGGCAAGATCTTTCCCTTCCACAGAAGTTTGTTGAGAGTTTTTGAAAAGCTCCGTTTTATTACCTGTACCTTCTCGTAGTCTCGTGAAATACCCAAAAGTTTGACCATTATCATAATAATAATGTTGGAGCATCCATCAGAGCACTTGAGAAGTTAACAAGAGCACTCTTCACTTGATTGTATCGTCTTCTCTCCTCTTCCACTCCTCCGTTTAAACTTGGACTTGTTGATATTGATTAATTTTTTTTTTTACATTTCCTTTTTCCCGCCTATTTAAAAGATGGGGCATGTGGGAACCTCTCCAAAAATTTTTTAGCAGCTGTTCATCCTTTTGATTTCTCAATTAAATCCCAAGTAAAAGTCTCATACATAAAATATGTGAAATGTCCTGCAAAAAAATTACAACTTGTTTCCCTTCAGCAACTTTTCTTTGAATCAAATTCTTTTTCTCTGGAGCCTCCAGGCCATTTTTGGGGCTTTGCATTATTTTTCTTTTGCTTTAGTGTGGAAAAAAGTTTGAGAAATTTACTGAACTTACTCACTCAGAGCAGGTTTGAGTCGGGGGGGATTTTAGGGAGAAATTTTGATTGATAGAATAAATGCTGATTGCCTGGAAGTGTTCCAAGTTTATTACATAAGCCATAAGCTTCACCTTGTACATAGTGTCTCTAATGGATTTCCGAGACATTCCAGAATCTCCAAGGTGGCTTCTAGTAAATCTCAATGCTTTACCATGTGTCTGGTAGGAATGGTGGAGTTGACGTTTTGATGGATGTCTCATAAAGAGCAGTAAGTGGAGGGAGATTTTTTTTTCTTCTCTTTCTCCCTTGCCCTTCCACTCATTCCATGCCCGTAAGTAATGATTTGGAATTACGCAGGTAATAATTAAATTGCCATAATACTTGCAAGACTTCTCCCCCTTTGTGAGTTGTTGGATGCAGTTCTGCAATCAGAATCGTGTTCAGCAATGTACATAGTACACACATTGTAGTTTAAAGAGAGAGAAAGAGAGAATAAAAAAAACCTTTAAAAAAGACTTGCCTTTATGTACTTACAATTAGGAGCTCTCCTCACCTGACTTTCCACTAACTAATGGGATACGTATGTTATCAAGGCTTTTTAGGCCACATTTATAAAATGGGAGAATCTCTTTTACTCCCTCGCTTTTTCCTCTGTTCGAGGAAATTGCATAAAACTCTCGGTAAGGCCCAATGTTGACGGGATGATTGAGGCTTATCTTTTAATAGGAACCCCTTGAAACAATAAAAGGAAGGAATTAAAAAAAATACACCATTTAATCCCCACTTTTCCACTGTCTTGGACGGGGGGAGGACAATGAAATGAGCCGAGAAAAAACGTTATTTTTTTGATCCAGTACTTCCTCAGTAGAGTTTGTTTGCCTTTTATGGCTCCAGTATTACTCCACTTTTTTCTGGTTGTTACAGGGCGTTGTGGGGGGATAGCTTTTGAGGAAGAGATTAGTTAAGTAAACAGAGGGAGAGAGAGAGAGAGAGAAAAGGGATAGAGAAGGCTGGAGTAGTGCATAATACTTTTTAATTCCGTAAAATGCGCAACGGTCATACCTTTCCGTGGTGGAGGGAGATTAGAATGGTGTGTCCGTGTGTATTTTGTGTATATACATGTAATTATGTATGTATTTATATTGATGGAAACGGTAGCTTATGCATATGTGTGGGAGAGATTACATGAGACGAGAGCGGCCTGTGGTGGTGAATACGAGGGTGTGATCATATTATAGTTCCGTATGACTAATGGTGGGTTGGTAAGTGACTGATAAACAGAGTGGCTGAGTGTTTCTTTTTTGAGGGATTAAAACGACGGGATTTTCTGAATAGTGACTGAAGAATGCCACGCGTGGCGGAACAAAGGGATCACACATCTTTTGGTTTTTTTTCTGTCTCTCTCTCGCTCTCTCTCGCTCTCTCTCGCTCTCTCTCGCTCCTTTTCCCGTCTTTTCCTTCTCCTTTTTCAAAAACAGGATCACCGTTTCTATGTACACACCATGTAATATGTAAAAATGCTAGGGGGTAAGAGAGACACATATAAGTTTCCCATTTCTTCCCTCTGACCAGACTACTTGTACTCCATTTCAATCTCATATACAAGTTTTCCCTTTTAATGTGTCTTTTCTTCACTTTTTTCCCCTTCTTCTTCGGCGACTTAAATCATGTTTTGTCCCATGGCCAGCTGGTAGTGCTGGAAGTCCTTTTAAATGCATCTCCTCCTTCTTCCAGTTACCATTTTTCTCTATCTCTTCCTCAGCACATTCAATATCCCCCATATTTCTTTTTTTCTCTCTCTCGCTCTCTTCTCTCTCTCTCCCTTTGCTCTGTCTCTCTGGTTTGTAATTTATTTTGCCACTTCCAGAAATAGGTATGAGCTGGAAACAGACTGAATCCGCAGGAACTTGATTTTTATTTTTCTTCTTGTCTAAATATTTCAAACTATGCAAAAGCAAAGCTATGCAAAGCAAAGCATCTCCGCGATTTAAATGATTGTTATTAGGGAAAATCAAGACTGGACCGACATTTCATTTGTATGGATCATCCTCCAGGGTACAATTTGCCGAGAATTTACCTGGTACTTTCAGCAAAAAAAAACGGCCACAATGTGTTTTCTGGACCAGGATAGAGTCATCCAAATTAGCGCTTGATTTGCTGGTGTTTACTCAGTACCGCATAATGAGAGGGCGCCTCAAATCCTTTGACCAAGAGCCTTCGTCTAGGTTACTTCGCCTTCGTTATGCATCCCATAAAATGGAGTCACCCCGTCTACTTTCGGGAACTTTCTGCCATTTTTTCCATACATATTTACACGCGCCGTAATTTATGAGATTCGTTACTGCCGAGATTACTTGCACAGAAAATTGGAGAAAATTGTATTATGAATTGCTTTTGCTCCATATTAAAGACGTGACATGAGGGAGAGGGAAATGCTCTGGCCATATGAGTTGGTGCAGGACTCATTATTTATTAGGCCTACAGAGCACGCCAAAGTGGCGTGTTGAGTAGCATTTTTTTCTTCTGGTATATATTTGTATACCTATAGTAATATTGGGGAAAGAATATTTAACGCGGCTTATTTGAGTCTTTTGATTTGGTGTGTAAGCCTCATGTACCCCCAGACATTTCCCCGTGAGTATATGGTACTACATGCCAGGAGAGAGAAAGGTGTTGAAAGTTAAGCCTTTAAAGGTGCATTCAAAGAGCAATCGGGTGAATTTATCACGAATTGGTGATTGGAAGAACGGGACCTTATTCCTTGGCTACGTACATAGCTAATCTCTGGATGATTATTTTGACAAAAGAGTCATGCCGATCTAGACCATAATTATGGGCGGATGGAACACCTCTTACTTTATCTCTCTCTCTTGCCCTCTCTTCCTCCGTCTATCTCTCTAGGGTCAGACTCATAATGTATGGGATGCTAATTGGCGGAAAATACTGAACAATTAGTATGGCGTCCATGAGATTCAACCGGGAGACTCCATGTAAACTCTGCCGTGTATAGATTATGGATAGAGCCAGCCACCAATGGAATTTTTTCTAGAACGAGAGAGAGAGAGAGAGGGAGAGAGAAAAAAGGGAGACTCCACATTTCAATGGGAGACGGATAAGCACTGGCGGTACGAGACTTATAGACAAATCTCATAGCCTTCTTAAATAAACTGGCGTACCTGTTCAGGAAGAGCAATGCAATAAATACAAATACACATTCTATTATAAGTGTATGGGAATCCCACGACGGAACGAGAGAGAGAGCGAGAGAGAGAGAGAGAGAGAGAGAGAGAGAGAGAGAGAGAGAGAAAGGAATGGCGACGGAAGAGATGTATAGTATACGCACACGTTGAAAATAAAATCAGAGGCGGTCTTTCTCTCTCTCTCTCTGGAGTTTTTAGTTGTGTAATTAAGAGAATGTATTATATTATTTTTCCGTTCCTGATTAGCATTACACTAGGAGCAGCTAAATTAATTGCGGTTGAAAAGCGTGCAGTTCTCTTTGCGTCTTTCCCCTTTTTCCTCTGCCTTTTCCCCCTTCCAAAAACTTGCTCGGAGGGAAGGCACCAGAATTAATTAGAGTCTTAAATATGCCGAGCACTCTAGGTTATGTATCAGGTTTACTTCATTATGTACTTACACAAGAGCGCTCTCCTTTTTTTTCTTAATCTCCACCCGTTTATATCCAGTGATACACCCTCACACTTGAGGCTGGAAAATAGAGAGTTGTATAGGTTTTTATAAAAAGGACAATACACATATCTAAGTACATGTGCATATATATTTTAAAGGGGTATTGGGTACACCCATCTCATGTGCACATTTGAGACTCCAGAGTGATGTATGTTCCTTCAAAAGTTTTAAGGGGAATTGTTAGCCTCAACTTAAGTCTGAAAATGGACTAGTTTATGAATTATGAATATTGAGATTAATCCCCACTCCAGTGAAAGTCACCCTCAAGCCATTATTTATATGCCGTCTGCAGTCTCATACGTATATATTTCAAACATTTTGTTGTCTCACAAATTTTTGGGTTCTTTTAATCCTTAAACGGTTACGACTAGCCTTTCGTATATTAAACTATGACTTTTTTGGGGGGGAAGGAAAATGCTCAAAATCAATGGGTATTTTGAAGCAGTGTCTGCCATTTACAGCACGATGGATTAAAAAAAAAAGGACTTTTTATTGGTGGGTGTTTTCTTATTGCATAATAACGTAATAGGAAGGCCGGCACTTTTTCCTCTTCACCTTGAGAGTGCACATTTGATGTGAGCTTATGTGTAGTATTTTTTTGCATACAAAAAAAAATATTATATGAGTTCAAAAATTTTGTTCATGGTCAATAGCAGTCATGACATTATAATACTTGCTCCATGCTGAGACCCCTGAAAACGTTTTATGAGAGGCAACAGAGAGAGAGAGAGGGAGAGCTCATCCTTTTCTGTTTTGCAGTTTTTTTGTTAATAATATAAACGTCAACAATGGGAAGGAATACACATATCATAAGGAGAGCCAATGGGAACGACGCTTCGTGTTGTTTTTTCTCTCTCCGTGATCACATACGTGAGCATGGTCTAGTACGAAGGAGATAAAAAAAATCTTTCTAATAGTTACCGAAGCGTAGTCTCGTTCTCAAGAGCCGAATCAAAGATTATATGGTCTTTTGTGCGGCTCCTTTATCCTCTCAAATCGCCGCCTCCTTTTGCCCGTCCATGTGTAATGAACTTATCCATCTTTGAGCTCCAATCACCCTCTGCATAATGAGAACCAGTGTAATATGTTTCCCCCCTTTTTTCCCTTCCATCTCCCGTGAATCCACCGTGTATATGGCGGGTTCTCATCAAATTTTTTAACTTTTTGTTTCCACCATTGAATTGGCAGTGCACACTTCTTATTGATAAGAATCCAGATCTTGCTGTGCTCAAAGACGTGTTTATAGAACTTTGGAGTTGGGTAGAGATGTGCTTATAAAACATCCAAGACAAAAAAACCAGAAAAAGGAGGAAGAAATGGTCCATCAAATTTTTAAAGTTCCTCTATGGACAAAAAAAACTATTTTTATGTAAATTTTTAATCAGCTTTTCTTTCATGAACAAGCACTGTGTAAAATTTACGCTGTAAATCATGCAAAATGCCAATGGCCTCATTTGATTTATTCATCCCTTATTTTTCTGCATATACAAAACCGTATTAAAAAATTTCCCCCACCCATGGCAAAGTGTGTACCTTTTGGAGGACAGGATCGTGGAGGGTTGAAAGGGGTGAAAGTGAGCCCAAGATGGGTAATTACGAGTGTTGCAAATTCATAAATTGAGGAGCTGTCCAAGAATCCCGATGGTATATAGAGGAGTCGTGATGGATTTAATGAAAAAAGATGGAAGCTATAAAGGGAATGTATATCAAAGGGTCTTTAAAATTTCCCCATGTATCCATTCTGTATGGGGTAATAGACGAAATGGTTGGGATTAAGCATGAGAAGTCTGTGGTCGTTGTAAGGAGGAGGGTAGTAAGGTAGTACTACTAGCACACGTACATTGTTACACAATGGCCTATTGAGCGGGACAAATTACTTGCTATATAAAAGTGCACCAAACACTCCCCAGCCATACCTCAGCAGAATGAGAAGGGGATAGAAAACGTTTTTGGTGGTGTCGCGTCTTTTTTTTTTTTCATCGTCAGTCCTTGATAGTAGCAGTTCATACACGCTTTCATCCGTTGGCAACTCATAGACTTTTATGGGATTGTTATGTATTTAATTTTTTCTTCTTCTATTACTTCATGAAAGTGTACATGGAGCTACTTTACAGCCATGACATGATGGGGAGAAATTACTTAGGTTGATGAAAGCCATGTGTTTTTGTTGGGAGCTCCAGAGATGTGTATCACTGGGTCTGGAGTTTTCCCTTCGTGAACTTCTTTTGTCACGTCATTTTGCCAGTTTCATACAACTGTATGGGGATGTTGGGACTGTTTTTTTTTTGAACCGTGGAAAATCCCCTCACATTAGTCGCTATTCTCTCCGCTTTTTTTAGGATATGTGAAGTATCACAATTTCTTTTGCAGCTCACCGGACTTTTGCATTGGCCATTCAGTCGGAAATGTAATTTTTTTTCTAGGAACAATTTGCCTATTTAGTTCTTCTTTTTGCCTATCGTGACAGTACGTATGCATTTCCATATAGTTTAGGCTTAAACGTGGGATAAAGTCACGGAAAGAATATTGCACTGAAATATGTACAAGCTCAAAAAGGTGGAGACAAGCCAGGAGAATTGCCCAGACATCACATGGCTTGAATTACACCAAGGAAAAATTAATTGTGAGACAAAGTCTTTACTTTCCTGTCACATCAAAGTCAAAGGAGTGTATTTTAGCATCTCGTGATGGAAAGGAAGAATTGGTGGTAGTCCAATAAGTTGACTCTATACCTTTTCGTATCTCAATTCCTCCCTCTCTCTCCCTCTTTTTCTGGCACTGTTTTGCCCTCTATCTCTCCCTCATTTCGACGTCTTATCTACAGGATGACGATTGAAACTTGTTTCTTTTGGGGGCTCTGCACCAACGGAAGAAAAAAATGGTAGTTACTACATCTTTGAAGTCTTTGTCCATGCATTATATAATTGTGTGATGAGTGCATTGGCGAGACAGAAAAAGTGTGGGGAAGCATGTGTTGGAAGTAGCCTGTTGAGAAATATTTTCCAGCCATTCAAAATCACCTTATTGGCATTTCCCATCAAGACATTGGAGCCATTGGAAGCGTTGACAATTTTTTGTAATGTTTTTATCTCGTTTTTTTAACGTTCCCCATTTCCCTCCAATACAATGTCTGCCTATACACACATAGGGATAGGACCAAAGTATTATTATACATACAGTAAAAGAGAGGGGATGAATGTGGAGGGAAGATTTTTATGGGAGATTTTTACTGCAAACTGGTGGCATCACAATGGAAAGTGGTTCTTAATTGTAGCAGCACCGCGCTCTTTTATTACATTGTTTTTAACGGGTGCCCTTATGCACCGCCAAGGGAAAGGGTTGAGCGGGGACCCACTAAATGCATCTTGGCCATAATCGGCTCCCATAAGACAATCCATGTGTATATGTAGGTGCATTATGTAGATGGTAGGCAGTACATTCATTTATTTTTTCTTTATTAGAAGATATTTTAGTGTGCAGTGTGAGAGGAGAACATCTTCAGTAGTCATTGGACTGGCTCAGAGCACCTGCTGCCCGTCTTTCTTCGAGGGAAAAGTCTTTTTCTCCGTCTCTTGCATGGTAGTTGTGTGATTGGAAGTATCTCTGTCATCTGTGTCACCATTAGCTTCAAGTCCTCGGGAGTTAGGAGGCAATACAGTGAGCTACTTAAATAGATTTATTATTCCTTGGCATAACTCAGATAAACCCTCTTTGTTTGGGGAAAAAGACTTCCGCTCCTTGTTCACACACTCGTATCTACGAAGGGCATAAGTATCTCGAATTTTTAAAAGCTTTCTTAGCACTTCAATTTCTCACTTCCAATTTTGTCTGCCATCTTCCTCTCTTTCCTCCTTCCTTTTCTCCCTTCAACTAATAAATACCGAGAGTCGTTACGGAGAATAGAGGAGCTTCCGCCATTTTGATGAGTGACGAGGCTAGAGAATATGTCAACAGTCCATAATGAAATACCCCCATAGGTTTTAATTGCATGTACATATTCACCCTGTTTTTAACAGTACAAATCAGGGGGAAAACTCTTTGGGCTGATAGAATAGGGAGGGGAATTTGGTAACTTGTTTTTTTTATCTCCCAATCCTTTACATGGAAGCTCCCCAATCTCCACATTTACGAGGAATTTTCACCCTTTTTTTTCTCTCTTTACCACAAGAGATGGTAGAGAAAGGATATGTTCATTTACATTTTTCATTCAAATTGAAATACCCTTTTTTTCATTCATGAATCGTGTTTTTATTTTAATTTGTGCATTCACTACTAAACCTTTCTGTTTTTTTTTGGCACTTCTCATCCTCCAGGCTTGGTACTGCACCTTCCTCTCTGACGTCATGACACACCAAATGATAAATTAGCCCCACACCTATCAGCCTATGAACATGTTCCCCCGTCCCACATTTGTCATTGAACTGCAGTGTACACACACACACGCAAAAATCTTGACAGTGGCAGAGAGAGAGAGATGGGAATTAAAAATGGTGGAGGAAAAAATCAGTTGAGTTGGACGGTTCTTTTTGTGACGGGAGAATTGAAAAGCGTTGAAAGGATTTTTGGGAAGTTATTTTATGTACCGGCTTGGACAATAGCTACGGTGGAGGTAGAGAGAATAAAAGCGGAGAAAAGAGGCAGGAACCAAAGTCTATCAAAACTCCATTTTGGGTGGTGGTTACGTAGGGAATTATGGGTATAACTCATTAATGAGTGAATGAGTAAGTGTTCTATGCAAAAGGGAGAAAAAGTGAGTAGGAAAAATAAAGATTACCAGTCTCCTTCCTTTTGTTTAAATAAGCCATGCATGAGAGCTTTTTCCCCCTGGTTTCTCTTTGGCTCCTTTGAATGCGTGTGTGTGAATTGTTTACATAGTAATATTATGATGAGAAGTAAATATTCGGAAGGCTATAGGAATACTAAGAAAAAACAATGAAGATTGATCCGCCCGCAAGTGTATGGAGAGCTGAGAGTAATCATTCTTCGGCATGTCAAATTAGGCGTTTTATGAGAGACTCTCCTATTGTAGGAGCTCGACAGTGAGTTGCTCATTCAATGTTTTTCTTTTTGTTTGTTTTTCCTACTTTTTTTTTCTTTATGTTTTTGGAGAATTAATTCTCTCAGAGACTTGAAAAGAATTGACCTGAAGCATGAGCTTCCCCCCTCCTCCAAGTCCCATTTCGTTGAACTGGAGGCAATTTATTAACACTAATGAGTGACTACAATTAAAGTATTTTGCTATATATTACATTTCTCTACAGACACACACATAGTACAAAGAGAGAGAGAGAGAGAGAGAGAGAGAGAGAGAGAGAGAGAGAGAGGAAATAATTATTTCTTTGTAGGAACAAAAAAAACAATTCCCATACTTTATTATGTCTGCACCTTCAGAAAACTGGATGAGTTTTTGCGTCATTATACCTCCGTAAATCATTCCCTGCCACTTTTTGTGGTGGGTCCTTCTGACGTGGTCTGAGAGAGAGAATTTATGGTGTCATCCTATGGGGAATCAAGTTGAAATTGAGACTTCTTCCCAAGCCTCCATCGTGTGTCTCCTCTAAATTGTTCATGTTGAGATCCGTGCAGGGTGTTTTTGCATGTAGAATTTGCTTTTACCCCTTCCACAAAGGGTTGAGGATTGCTCCAAGGGTTTGAGAACTCTTTTATACCAACCCAATTTTGTTTATTGGCTTGGCGGCAAATTAGTAGCAGAGTAAGTTTTTTTCTTCTCTGTATGTGAGCAATTGAAGGTGAGTGCTTCAATGTTTTGAGGTAGAAACAGTTGAAAAGAAGTGGTTCAGCCTTTTTTTATATATACTAATATATACTCCAGCTGAGGTCGGAATTGTGTGGAGCCGTTTCCTGTATTGTTGGGATCATTTACAAAGCCAGTGAACATGCAGGGCCCCCCGTGGACAGTTAATTTCTCGAGCTCTGTATTAATCTGAATTTTAGCTGGGACTTTCCCTTTCCCCCTTCGTCCCCTTGTAATGATAAAGGACGAAAGGGAATACATGGAGAGGAGTGTTGCTTGTTGACGGGCCTTGTCCCCTCCCCCGACCCACAACATGTGAAGGTTAACGCCAAATCCTATGGCTATCATGGTGGAACAATTAAAATTGCATACATATATTATGCTAGACAATAGCCTGGAAGTCAATCACACGATAGGGGCACTGACAGTCAGCGTGGGGTGACCGACCGACCAGTGGTGAAAAATATCCATTAACCACGTAAAAAAATTGAATCTCCTTCCTACTCTCATTTATGGGGAGAAGTGTCCAAGTCTCACGACCTTTTTTCCCCTTTACAATGTGTTGTTGTGTCAAAGTTTTTTTGATATCTCAATTCCTTTTTTTGTATTTCGTCTCGAGAAATACAAAAAAAATGGAGATCATGCTCTCAAATGATTATTCACTTCATTTGTTTCCCCCCTTCAACTCCACTACGTGGTTCCTGTGTAGATAAACATCAAGCTGGAAGTGCCATCCTTCTTTTACTATGTGTTTATTTGCATCTGCTACCATTCCTCCTTTAGACGGCGGGCAGAACATATGTAATTCCAATTATTTCTCTCTAACCCTCCCTTTTAGCCTCTTGTTTCTGGCTCAAAATGCGGAGGCAAAAACGGAGGCAAAAAAAAATTACGGGAGATTTCCCTGGTACTTATCCTACTCTGGTTCGTAGCATGTAAGGTAGAATTTGTGAGGAAAAATGAGATAGTTTTATTACAAGGAAAAAAAAAACCCTTGTGGAGGGGAGGCTGAAGTAGATTTTTACGAGTAGCAGTGATGTATAGAAATGCTCGATATGTGCGGGAATAATGTATGAAAGTGAAGCGTCGGAAGATGTGTTTTTTGTAGGGACCGAGGATCGATGGGTGCTTTGCTCTCTCTCCGACTATCCCGCTTTCTCTCCCTGTCTCTCCCTTACACATACGCATTCTCTCTCTCTCTCTCTCGGTTTCCCCCTCCAGCAGGCACACACTCACCCACCCACAGAAAAGTAAATGGGAGGGAAGTGTGTAGGGGTTGGTGAGGCACCAACCGGAACGGAAGAGAGTGAAAGAGAGAGAGAGAAGGCGCAGAAAGAGCGAGAAAGAGAGAGAGAGAGTCAGAAGAGACGATTCCAGCCGAGCTCCCGATTATTTCCTTTTCTTCCTCCCCTCTTTCATATTTAATCAATTTGCAGAGCACGAGAACCATTTGTCTGAATTAGTGGACATAACTAGGAATGCTTTCTCTCTCTGGTCGATGCTAATCAAGTTATTTTGCAGAATTTTTTCTAACCCTCTGGTGCGAAATTTGTCTCAATTGAAAGCCTCATACTTTTTTTTCTCCCTCCCTCTCTCTCTCTCTCTCTCTTCTCTCTCTCTCCTCCCTTGTCCCATGTCTTTATCATTCCATTCCCATGTATTTTTTTTTTCTTCGCCCTGTCTCTTAACATATATCAACGACAAAAAAAATTGAATTTTCTACCAAAAATATCGTCCCTGTATAGTTTCTGCCTGACTTTCCCTCCGGTTCCTCCTCCTCCTCCTTGGCTACATCCACTTTGTGCGACTCTCACAATTTTTTTTTGAAAGTCACAACGGGGTGCTAGTGGGAGAATTGTGTGGTACAGCCCCACTGGCGTGCGTCTCTCTCTCTCTCCTTCTCTTTAAGTGTAGGACATGTCTACTACCACCACTGCTTCTTGGGCAATATCATTTATTTAAGAGCAAAAAGGAAACACACCATCCTTTGCCTTTCATCAATTATCAAGGAGTGTGTAATAATATAACTTTTTATGATTTCCTCGTGCCTCGCCACAGTGGCGTGGTAAGAAGAATGAGGGAGAAACAGAGAGAGAGAGAGAGAGATGGAGAGAGAGAGAGAAAGAGGGGCAAAATGATCTTGGTACACTCGTAAAGATGATGTACAAGACAATATTAAGAAAGGAAAGAGCCCCGCTCTACACCTGCAACTACTCTCTGGATCAAATAACAACCTGTATTTCCTTGAAAATTGAATTACTTTCCCCCAAAAACATCTCTTCAGTTATGCAGAAGTGTCTCTCACAATCTCCGGTACAAAATAACAAGAAGATTTTTAACAGTTCATTCCCATGTTTCCCATTTGGATCAGTATCCATTTTCTTGCACTTCATATCACCATTTTTTTTGACGGGCTTCCCTAATGAATGCAAATGTAAAGCAGTCCCGTCGTGCCCACACGCGCCCATGTATTTCATGCTTTTATTTTACAACGTGATTTCCTTCAAATGATACAGGATGATTGAGTCGAATTAGGATAACACTAGCCATGACGAGAGATATAGAAGGGGGGAGAATGCCCATCAGTTCTTTTTGTAGATCCCTTTCTTCGTCTTATTAGACATGTACTGTGTTGGGTGAGGCTTTTGGTCACTCTTGTACACATCGTACAGATCATTGTACCGCTCTTCTCCGAAGTTATCGGAGCAATTATGCAAAGGAAAGCGTGTGTACTCATTTTACACTCATTCTCCGTAGCAAATTGATGCTTCTCCCTATTTTATGACCCTTCAACCTCGTACCCTGTGAATTAGTACGTATAACAAGGGTGTATATACACATATGAGCACTGCGGTATACACATTTTTTTCTCCCCGTTAGATTATATTCAAAGCCGTCCCAGAGCACAGTACTAATATGCCTATAACTTGTCATTACGTGAAAAAAGCCTTTTTGATCTGTTCTATCTTGGAAATTATTACATGGCCTTCGGTCACATTTTCGTATTTTTAATAGTCACAAAACTGATGTGCTCTCGTGAGCAGAGATAATAAGAATAATCACTGTACGTAATGTGGGCGTAGAAGGAAGCGAATGTCTTTTAATGAGAAAAAAAACAGACGAATTTACTACCGGCACTCTTTTTCTTTTGCTCAATGTGAATAATGTTTTTTTTATTATTATTACTACATAATATTGTTATTAGCATTATTATTATTGCATAAATAAATTGGCGTTTCATTTCCGTATAATAATAATAGCTAGAAAAAAAATTGGCAACTATGTTCTTGTAGAAGTTTGACGTACAAACGGAAGCGAAAATATCACTAGGTTAAATCTCAAAATAAATGTACACTTTCTCGCTCTCCAGACCAAATTTTGGCAGGTTTTAAAACATGAACAGAATGCGTGATACGTTTGTTTTGGGTTGAAACAGATGAATTATTCGGTAACAGCTAACACAAAGCTCATTGGAACAAGGTAAATCAATCCTTAAGAAAAGACAGGTGATTATGGTTTTTGAAATGGTAGAAAATGGATTTATTGCGTGGAGGAATTTCCGTAATTAGTATTTATCTAACCTATCACACCAAATGGGATTTGGCAGACACTATGAAACGTCCGATTCTATTTTCTTGATTATTTTCTATTGCTCTATGTCGATTCAAAAATGTAAAAACTATGTCTCCAGTGGCACAATGCACACATGTATTTTGTTTTTGTATAAACAAAGCTTGAGAGAAATGAATGTAAGCAGAGTACTTACAAGCAATGTTAGTAAATATGGACAAAAGAGCTCACACATTTTTTTTCTGCCCTTTTCGCCCCCCGCATTTTGTCCTGGGGATATTTGAGTATTATTAAACGTACACAAGTACCAACTAAAGCTATAGACGAAGACACACATTTTCTTTTTACATACGAGGATTTTTATTATTATTATTTTCACTCAATGCTTTAAGGGAACTACAAAGTGACGACAATGTCCAAAACTGTCCATTCTTTCCAAGAAAAGGTGATTACATTCCGCGAATAAATAAATGCACCACACTCACACTTGAAGGAGGACTTGATTATTGCTTAATAATTAACTATATATAGCACATTCCGACACTCGGGGTGAATTTCTTGAATCATTGACAGCACAAAATTTTTGGGGAGAAATCAAGGGAAATCAGGGGCTACACTACGCTGCGTATTTTCTACCGGCATTTTTAACACTACACTTTCTCACACTGTATTTACACTGGTTTTTTAACAGATTTTTTTTTTACTATTGCTCTTGGGTCGTCCTCATTATTACTATTATTCCCAGGGAACAACTTCATTTATGTGCGGAGGAAGATAATAAAAGACCGAAAAAGACTTCAAAGGCTTCCCTTTTCCCTTTCAGTGCGACGTTCCTTTACTTTAAAGCTTTTCACAAACTCGGCGATGTCACTTATTTTTTCCTACGGTAACACTTTTTTGACTCCCAGTTTTTTTTAAATCATCTTCTGCTGTGTCGATTTTTTTTTTCGATGAACAAATTTGGTTTCTCTCTTTGGATTAGTTTCCGTATTCTTCTTTATCCGTAAAAAAAATCCTCTCACTTCCAAGCAGAGGGGAATATAAAGGGTAAATGATCCGATATTTCCAAATGGAGATTCCAGGGGATTTTTAAAAATTGGTATAATACTACAGAATGACCACTTTGAAAAGGATCTTTTCAACGAATTTCGGAAATATGTAGATTTAAAAGAAAACACGGCTGTTGTTTTATTTTTTTTGGCCCTTTAAAGTTTCTCCAATGATCGAGTATTGGTGAGCAACTCCCTTGTGAGTCTCCAAGCTTGTTTGGCAGCATTTTCAAGAGCAGCGGGTTGCTTGCCTTTGAAAAGATCGAGATTAGGTAGGAAATAATGGGGACAACGTCGACACTGGAGACAAGAGATGAGTTGGAGGAGAATTCCATTGATTCTGTCACCAAGACAAGGCTCATCCCATTCAATATCCCGGGGGTGCTTCTCACACTCGTACAGAAGTAAGGTCTTCATGTGGTAGGACGAGACGGGATTACCTGTGTGGGGACAGACTCCTTTACATCATCTTACAGCACATTCACATCCCCCTCAAATACTAATCACATTATTTCCCCAGCTCCATCATTAACTTCCCCCGGAACTCTATAATTCCCGTCTCCGGGGATTCATCCCAAAATTCCCTTTCCCTCCCTCATATTGCGAGTCTATACAGACTCCAGACATTCCCATGATACTAAATGTGCATCTCTTCCTACTTTCTCAATTCATATGATTGGATCAAGTTGTCCTTTGTTACTGGGAAAACTTCCCTATACTAAATGGCACTGACAAACGGGGGTTAAGACTACTCCGATAAAAGCATTTGTATGAACAGAAGGGCGTGTAATCTCACCTGGTAAGTCCAAATGTCTGTCTCTCAATGTCTTGAGGAGACTCAAACACTTCTTGCGACAGCCTCCTTGAAGTAACCGATTTTCAGCCTCTGCAAATGATAGTACCCACGCATCGCCTTCCATGGCAGATTGCTTCCCCTGGTTACCATTGAAAATAATATTAAAAAAATTGGTCTCCGTTAGAGAATGTCCTCGTAATTTAGGGAAATGTATGTGGCATTGTGGAGGGAAAGTGGTTACAGGGGAAACGGGTAATATTATTAAAAGAGAGGGAGAAAGAGGGGGAAATATATAAAATTGTCGGAGGGCACGTGATGGCGTGTGTAATGGCAATGCATGCCCTCCAATTTTCGTAAGGGTTGAATGGGGGGAGGGTGACATGAATTGTACTTAGGGCTCTATAACAATATACCTGCATGGAAAGACTTTCTTTGGATAACAAATCAAATCCTTCAGTTTTGACTTCTGCCACATGATTCGGATGTGGCCATGGAATATGAGGGATGGGCCAATGAGCCGCACTCCTTGGCCACACACCCGAGCATTTGAAGGCGGGGGTGATTTGGACGACAAATCTCTCCCGAATCCTCAACTTGACTTCCGTGGTGTCCGCAATCATTTTGACGGAGTCCCGGTACGCACACTTGTCACAGGCTTGAGCGACGAGTGTTTGGAAACGAGATCGGATTTTCCTGGCGGAGAGATAGCCCGAGGCGGTAATGAATTCTACCCAAAGGGACATGGATCGTTTCCGACCGTCACTCAGCTTGAGGACGGCACAGCCGGGCAAGGTGCCATCATCCACGAAATTAAATACACCCATTTGATTCAAATAGAGAACGACTTCAAATTCCGTGGGTGAGATGACTTCCAAGCCCTCGTAGCGGGCATTACATTCCGTGAGGGAGGAAATGAAGCGAGGTTCTTGGACCTCCACCTCTTTCAACACATCTTGCACCACTTTACACACTTCCCGGATGGTTTTTGCAATCCCACCCTTCCGAGTTTGCACCCTCTCCCCATAGTACTTATTGAGCTGATAGAGCATCTTGCTCTGAGCAGCCATCATATCCTGTGGGACCAACATTATGACTCAATTCTATTTTTTCCCCTATTTTTTTCCCACCATAAAACAATTCAAAACCTTTTCATTCACTCTCCCCCTTCAACAATCAGAGAATCACCAAATGTGGAGTAGAAGGGCCAAGGTTTCTGGCCATTATTTTTTTCCAATTCCAAAAAAAAAATCACTTTAATTCCCTTTTATTAGACGGATCACTATAATTGTAGGGGAAAAAATGGCACAAAAAAATGGAGAAATTTTTTTTGTAATCCAAGTAAATCCGTGGTAACACAATGTTTCCAACCCTTTCCCAATCCCAGGGTGAATAATGAGGAGTGAGTTGTCACTGGAGGGGGTGAGATGTGTATTTTAATGAGGGTCTCGTGTGAATGTGTGTGGTTCTGCTAATTATATGCTCTCACCCCAAAAAAAAATAATAAACCGGGATAGAGCGGGAATGAAGGAAGAAGAAGAAGGTCTTCGCTTGAAGGATCAAGTATGACAGGGGTTGTGAGGCGACAGAGTCCAACTTTTCACGTCTTTTCTTGCCTCCTCCTCCTCTTCGTCTTCTTCTTCCACTTCTTCCTTTATAAGAAGTTCCAACAAGAGGAGAGAGATTCAAGGTTTACCACACGTATAACACACCTTGTTTGTCTTATGCACTCTTCCTTCAGAATGAAGGGGAAAAAGACGAGGTATAGGAACACTTTTGGTCTGGATATACTTCTGTGGGGCTCGAGGAGGGCTTTGGGACGGAAGGGGAGGGGCTTGGCCTGGCTGGGGCTCCGCCTCCCGCACGCGACCACTCATTCAGCCCTAGTCAGAAAGCTAGTCCTGCAATTCAGTGCAACACACTACAGTTTCCTCGGGATTTCTCTCCCATTTTCAACCCATTTAATACTGGGACATTTTTTGGGGAACTACCGATTTTTTTTCTACAATTATTATATACTTACTATTCCTGTTAAAAATAATCCTCGAATATTTTATTCTCTTTAATATTTGTCTCCCTTCCAAATGTTCATGGCAAAAAATCCCTCAGGAATTTCAGGGTAAAAATATACATTCTCTCATTTAAATTTTGCTTGCTACCGTCTATTTTTACCGCGGCGCTTTTTCTTGTTTGTAAAATAATCAGGCGGCAGATTAGGTCCTGTCAACGTTACTAAAATTTGTTAAAATTCTTACACAGAGGGCAATTTTATTTTTGGAGAAAAATTCCTCATTATTTTCCCTTCCCTTCCAACTCAATATCATCATGTATGACTTCAACGCCGGTTGACAAGTCATTGAGGAACTTCTTAGGGCAGTTACAATTTCCAGATACCCATCGTAGTTTTGTGACGAATTGTAAAAACAAACAAAAAATAAAGCCCGTTTAAATAAATAGTAAAAATAGGGAAAGTTTTTTTTTTACATTCTTGGAAGACTACACAGACTTCGTGCTCAAGAAGGCTGAGAGAGCGTTTGCCTAATTAGCACGGAAAAATCCAGGAAACTATGGTGGCAGAATGAAATAATGAGTTGGTATTTTTACACCAAAATAAAAAGAAGGCTTCAAGCGAGAGTTGAAAATAAAGTACTGGCTACAACCTACATTTTTTGCACACTTGAAAAAGCAGAAAGAAAGGCAGGAAAGGTATGACATGAACATGGTTTCGGGGCTTTTCATGTTTAAAAAAAAAACCACGAAGAGAGAGATGGAGAGTTGTTGCACCACACCGTTGGAGAAAAGAGCGGTGAATAATAATAGTGGTGGTTGTGGTAATAATGAGATGGGGAAATGATGTAGGACTTGAATTCCGACAAAAGTGTATCAGATAAAGCGAACACTCAGGTGTCGATGAGATTAGAGGGAAGAGAACGGGAGCGAACAGTGAAGGAGAGAAATCAGAGAGAGAGAGAGAGAGAGAGAGAGGGAGAGAGAGATTGTGTTGATGAGAGTGAGAGTGATATTATTGGCTCAGAGTGTGGATTGGGTAAGAGGCTGGAGCGTGGAGGATGGTTAAGACGGAGTAGTTGTTCCACTCCGTAGGGCGAATGGGTGAGAGAGTTGCGTGGTGAGTGCCGGTCGATTCTCTGGGAGCCACTCCCTTCTTCTCTCTCGAAAAAAAATACAAAAAATAAAAGTCTGTGACAAATACTCTCTCTTAAGGCCCAGGGACAGGATCTTCAGCTCTTTCAAGATGTGTGGCGCCGACGCTCCGTTCCCATGGAAACTCATCTTTTTCTTCCTTTTTTTCTCTCTCTTTCTCTCTTTTTCTCTCTCTTTCTCTCTCCTTCTCTCTCTCTTTCGCTCTCCTTCTCTCTCTTTCGCTCTCTTTCTCTCGCCTTCTCTCTCTTTCGCTCTCTTTCGCTCTCCTTCTCTCTCTTTCGCGTTCCTTCTCTCTCTTTCTCTCTTTTTCGCTCTATTTCCCTCTCTTTATCCCTCTTTCTCTCTGTTTCGCTCACTGTCTCTCTACTTCTCTTTGTTTCTCTCTCATTCGCTCTCTGTCTCTCTCTTTGTTTCTCTCTCATTCGCTCTCTTTCTCGCTCTTTCTCTCTCTTTCGCTCTCATTCGCTCTCTTTCTCGCTCTTTCTCTCTCTTTCGCTCTCTTCCCCTCTGTTTCTCTCTCTTTGTCTCTTTAGCCCTCTTCTCTATTCAGCCCCTTCGACGACACAGGCCGGATCCTCTTGTAATTTCTCAAAAAGGATTACAACTTCCCCATGATCGAAACTTTCGATTTTTCTGCTGTCCCATAAGTTTACTCACCCCCCGCACCCCCTCACCCCCTGGAAAGTACTCATACACGGGTTTTTTAAGACCGTCCCTATAGATCTAGTGACTTCCTCCCGGACTTTTTTCCTTTCCCATTGTCTCTCAAGAGATTACGATAGGATGGGAAAGCTTCATAAGGAGCTTTGTCATTTTCCGGGGAACTTCCTTTAGAAGTGATTTTTGTTTTGAATTTGTGACTTCCTGTTGAAAAGCATGTGGTTATCCATATTCTGTAGACGCTACAGATCTGCGGGATTCCCACGTTTCCCCCGCTTTTTAGTTGTGCAAATATATACAGTCGTTTTTGTTCAAGTGCTGCCGGGGCGGCTGAAAAACCGTGATATTGAGGAACTCTTTCCCCGCCCCTGGTGATATGGTCGGCACCATTTGTAAAAAGATGTTGTTTTCTCCCCATTGAGGAATTTTTGTTGGGAGAAATGGAATTGCTCCTTCACACTCCCGGTAATCGTTGGAGGCTTAAGAAGCGAGCCATCCTTTGAGATCATCTTACCCCCCCGTCCCAATGAAAGGACAATAATTGCTGGTTTGGAGGCTGGTCGGTACTTTCATCTCTGATCCTTGGAACAAATGCGAAAAAACTGCATAAAAACCAGGAAGATGATTGTAACAGGTACCGGCATCATCACACCCAGTTAACAAGGAGAAACACATGACCAATGCAACAATTATTTCTCCATGAAAAAAATAGTACATGGATTTCCTTTGTTATTGTTGTTTTTTTTGTGTGAATGGCACTTCAAATACAAGGAGAACCAATAGTTCTTGGGGGAAATGGTATTAAATTACGTCCGACGTACGTGCAAACGTGTTGTCCGGAAGGACACGAGGAGTGTGAAGTTATCTAAAAGGACCCGCTTGGAAAATGTACTATTGATTGTCTTGTAATTTAATACGATATCACTGCCCCTTGTCCCATTGTCGGCTTTTTTCCTTCTCAATACAAGACCTCCGTAAACCCTCACACTTTACTACAAATGGTCTGGGTTATCATTTAGTGCTCTTATAAGAAAAAAAAATGTTTGCGCAGGTATTATCAGGCGGATGCCGCTCAGCTTTAGATTCCACCAACAATGCTGCAGACTGTATACCTTATGTACTTTTTGAAATGACTCATTACCATACTTTCTCATACAGAAAATTCCCCTTGATTCTCCATTTACTTTAAAGTTATTTAAAGAGCCATTTTTCTTAATGAGATGTTAATTTAGCCATTTATTCCTCACATTTTTAGCTTCTGTTTTGTCTTGTGATTTTACAAGTATTTTGAGAAGTACAGAAGAAAATAATGGATTACATAGGCAGCAATTAAGTTTTAAATACCAGTAGGAGGAAGAATCTATTAAATATTCTCGATTTTTTCTTGGCATCTGCTCAATGCAAGTGATGGAGAAAAACAGGATAATTTACACAATAATAGCCTCAAACCTGGGAGCTTAAGGCAAAGTTTGTGGAAGAAATGAGGCAATAAAATTTAATTAGTAACTCAAAGATTTTTTTTAAACTCCTGCGATGGAAGAAAGTAGCAGACTACCCCACCATTGTTATAACTCAAGCAAAGGAATGATGCCATGTTATGGTTACTGTCATTCCCCCCAAAAAAACTGTGAAGGGAAATGAAAGAGCTAAATTTAAGATGGAGACATATACACATTGTACGGGAAGAATCAAGAGATACCACCCAGATGCAAAAATTTGGTTCCAAGGAATCGTCTTCTAATGATAGGAACGTTCTGGAGAGGAATTATGAGGATAACTTCTGTCACAAGTTACTAATGGGCTTAGGCACTCACTAACACACGCATATTTTGCCAGGGGGGAAGAACAGTGATATTATTATTATTGGTACGGGAGGGGGGAAAAAGGAAACCTCCGACGTGATTCCCCAGTAGAATCTGTGGGAAGTGCATACCGTTTGTCTTATGGGCTATTATTTACTCTTTTGTCAGCACTGATCTCCCACACTAAGCTCTGGTTAGATGTAAAATAAGTTTATTTTCACACTGTACCCCAATTGCATGGGTTCGAGGGAGTGGAGACAATATATTTGTAGGGTAGCAGTTATTATTTTACCACGTCTCATCTCTTCCCTCCACTCACAATTAGTTAGCGTGTGTAAACCGATACTTCTCCCCGCCCTGAGTTAACGATGAGGAAAGGAGACCAGCGAGAAAGGAAAAGAAAGATAGAGCCAGCGAGTGAAAGACAGAGAAAAGGAGAGAATGTGATAAAAAAACAGAAAAATGGAGAGGGAGAGAAAGGAACAGAGCTAAATCGAGAATGTGAGAAATAAGGAGAAAATCAGAGTATGAGAACGAGAAAGGCCGAAAGAAAGAGGAAGAAAGAGGGAAAACGCGACGAGGAGAGAGAGAGAGAGAAGGAAAAGAGAGAGCAAATGATAGATAGGGAGTGCAGGGCGGCAGAGAGTAAGACAGGAAGAGGGAAAAGAAAGAGAGAGAGAGGAAATAGAGGAAATGAGAGAGAAAGGAAGAAAAATACAAGAAATAAAAAAGATTGAAAAGGATAGCAATGACTAGAAAAAGGACACAAATAGATAGGAAGGATAGAAAGAGAGAGAGAGAAAAAAATGCTAGAAAGAGAGAAAAGGACAGAATGAGAGAAGTCGTCAGACAGATAAAAAGGACCGATAGGGAGAAAAAAGTCAGGGAGAGAGAAAAGAACAGAAATTAAAAAAAGTCAGAAATACAGAATTGGGCAGAAAGGGAAAAAATGAAAGAATAAAGAGAAAGAGAGAAACACAAACGAAATAGAGAGAAAAAGAACCTAAAGAGAGAGGAAGGACAGAAATAGGGAGAAAAGTCAGAAAGAGAGAAATGGAGAAAAGAACAGAAAGAGAGAAATGGTCAGAAAGAGAGAAAAGGACAAAAAGAGAAAAAATGACAGAATAAAGAGAAAGAGAAAAAGAACCTAAAGAGAGAGAGAGAGGACGGACAGAAACAGGGAGAAAACTGGCAGAGCGAGAGAGAGAAAATCTTTTTTGGAAAGGAGTCGATCCTTAGGGAATTGGTTGAAGAATATTTTGAGACTAATACAATTGGATGGCTTTTGGGTTTTCCTATAACGAGCTTGGTAACATTCATGTTCACTCCGTTGCATGTATATATGTACATGTCCATAGATGTGGATAGAGGCACCCATTAGGTCTTGTAGGAGAAGCAGTAATTCTTGAAACGGTAGTGTCGTGGAAAGGAGAAGTGTGCGACACTGGTTTGTGTCAATCTGGCATATTATAGAACAGTTGGCGTCAGGCTGGATTCCACAGTGAGGATTTTCTCCTCGCCGGGCCAAGTTCGTCCTGGGCGCTCTTTCCTACAAGTCCCATCGTCTTCGAAGGGTGTCTCTTCTGGAGACGAAGCTCTCCCTTATTATTATACATATACATACACCTACTTAAGACTCACTCCGACCGCCCATATGCATATGTGAGCATAACTGTGGGAGATCAAACAAATCTTTTTTGGAGACTTTCGGAAGCGGATGGTTTGAGGCTAGAGGATCCCTTTTTTTCTCTCTCTATCTCTCTTCTCTTTCTCTCAGAGGATGCGAAACTGATTAATTGCGGACTTGACTACATGATCCCAAGTGAATTACTCATGTTTGCCTTTGAGATGCTAAGGAGTATAATCAAGTGAAGGGAAACTGTCGTTTTTTCTCCTTCCTTCTTATTCATTGTATACACACGTGAAGGAATTTGTGAAGGAGAAACAATTTTTTTTCTTCCGTCTCCATTCTATGAACTCTCGGCTCCTTGATGCACTGACCAAACGGGAAAGAGACGGGCTTGTCTCCCTCCCATCTTTCGAAGGTGGATGCGGTGGATTTTGGGGTGGGGGTAGGGTGAAATAGTAATAGATTTAAATCATAGAAAAACAAACACTGAGACGACCGTCACATTCACATTCTTCCCAACAATTGTGTGTTGGAGAGATTCACATGTGTGTACATACCAGCTCCATGTTACACTGTGTATGGGAGACCACGTGAGCTTGTGTGAATTCTTTGAACATGAGGCTGGCTGTTGACAGGACCACAAGAGGACTTAGTGGGTGATAAAAAATGGATGCACTTAGCTCCTAATGTCTCCTATTCTTCCCTGGCCCTCGATGAGGAAAACAGGAGGTTGGAGGTTATTTTCTCTTTCATTATAAATAAAAATATCCCTTGAGTGATTACATTTCACTCAATGAGTCTCTCGTGTGTGTTAAATGTGTGAAAAAAATCGGGGGGGGGGAAGAGTTAGCAATGGGGAATGACTGCATTCACTGTCCAGTAGCTGGGTGGCTCCCCATATAGGTAATTACTCAAAAAAGCCGTGAGGTGAGGTCCGAGGAGGAGGGAGATTCCGGAGGAATAGGCCAGGGTGGGAATGCCTGTGTATTTCTAGTGTATTTATTTTCGTCACTCACTCCAGTCCCAATTCTTGAACCCAGTCAAAAATGCTGGGAGGAATTCCAAATTTTTGGACTTTGAAAAAAAAAACGAAATATGCTCCTCCACTGTAGAATGAGAGAGTGGAAAAAGAGGGATTCTTTTGTTATAGAGTCGAAAAAAAAATTAAAAGTTAGACTACTCACGTTTACGTGGAAATGTCTTTGAGGAGGATTAACCAAATGTTTATGTGATGTGTGATACGCATCTAATCGTTATTGTCCCAAGCGTTCCAAGTTTAGGCTGATATTTAAAAGGAGAAGGGAACAGGCAGGATGAAGATGAGAAATCGGGGGAAATGGAGGAACAAAGAGAGGGAAGCGAGAGAAAGAAGGGAAATCAAGGATTTTGAGAAGAAAGAGAGAGAGATGAGGAGAGAGAAAAGGGTTTTAGGGAGAAAGAGACAAGGGATTGTGACAAAATGAGCTCTCCCCAATTTCTTTTTGTTCTTCTTCTCCTGGTAACTTCCTCCATATTAAGGAGACACGGAGGAAATAGAGGGTCCATATAATTGTGTGGTGGATGACATGGAGCGATGGGTCTCCCCTTTCTTCTGCCCAATAAAATGTAGGTGTATGAGTTAAGAAAAAAGCAGGGATATGTACATACATTGGTGGAGGGCTTGATAGAGCAGAAGACTTGAGTATCGGTTTCATCAGCTGCTTATTATTCTTATTTTGAAAGGGATTGGGTGAGGTAGGGCCGGACGACTGATCTTATCAAGTTGGAGAATTTTTAACCGAAGAACCTCCAGTGTCCTCTCCCTCATTCGGTATCATTCCTCATTACATGTATACATATCCGTGTCCTCCTCCATATGTATGTCTTCCTTGAGCTTTGACGTTCCAAAAGAGGGAGAGAGAGAAAGAAAGAGAGAGAGAGAGAGAGAGAGAGAGAGAGAGAGAGAGACAGAGAGAGACAAGAGTCCCTTTGGCCCTTCGTTTCATCCCGTGACACATTCTGTCGCTCTTGTCAAAATTTATGGAGCCGCCTTGTTCCTGGTGCACTGGCTTCTCAAATACATATGTACGTACACGAAATGCGCAGTCTTACATGCATACTGCGCAGCCATTAACAAGTGGTTAGACTTTTGCAATTAGCCCTATAAACAGCTTGTAGAATCCTTTTAACCCCCTGCTTTTTCTCTTATTCCAATTTTTTTTTCACCCTTTCCTTCCCTTGTTTCTTTTTTTTTTCATCTGTTGGTCTTCAACTTTTTTTAAAAAAAAGGAGGATTTGGTTTGATCATCCTTCTTGATATTTCTTGACTTCTTTTCTTGTTCCCTGCCAAGGATTTTGCCTGTCTTTTGTCAGGGATGGGGAGAAAGATCGGAGGAGATTTTGAATGGAAAGGTCGGTTGTGATTTCTGGCCTTGGAGTTGATTTTCCCTTCGGGATGAGCTGTATTTTTATGTTAATAATAGGAATAACCGATTTGCAGCCATAACCTACGTCTACCTTGTTTTGTGTGAGCTTTCAAACTTTTTAATTGTTTGCGTTTAACTGCACGAAAAAGATAGTCTTATACCTTTGTAAATAAAAATTATTTTAATGAAGAACCATTGTTTGAAGGAATTCTTTTCCTACTTACTTTTTATTATGAGCGAATATCTGGAAAGACTCAGCAGTCTCCGCCTCATTTTCATTGTGAAAGGGTTGAGAAAAAAATTAAAATAAATGGTAACTATTTCCAGAGCTTGGCTTCTTTTGACTTTTGTCTCGGTCTTCCCCGCATATAAAGAGTTTTTGAAAGAGGGAAAAGTGAGGAGACGAGACTGTGCGGTAGCCACTTGAAGGCAAAAGGAGTCCGTTTGAGACTTTTTAGTGATATCATCTAATGTATGATTTATTTGTCTAGCCAAGTGTGTAAAAGAGCTGACTACACGGACTTTTTCCTCCTTTGCATTTGAATTGATTGAGATGAGCTTCAGTTTTTTTTCCTCTTTCCTTGGGAGTAAAAGTAATCGCTTGGGAGGAAAAATTGTTTTTTCCCCCTCGGAGGCTGGCCAACCAGACGACGTTAAGAATCAAAGTCCGATGTGCATTGATGCATATAGAAACTCGTGTGTGTTTTTTTTACCTTTTCGTGTGTAAATACACAGAGAATAGGATTCCCTCTTTTTTCCACGTCTTTGCCCACCCTCCGGTGTCTCAGTGGTTGGTGTGGCTTCTGTACGTCCGTCCTGCCTGTCCTCTCCGAGTTTTTCTTTGATTTCCGCGCTTTCTCCCTTTGTTACTTTCTATTTGAGGGAGTCGGGCGTCAAGCATTTAAAAAAAATAGGATGGTAAGTAAAAGGCAGTCTCCATTGTTGACGGACATTGCGATAAAGCACTTTTGTGCCGTCCGTGGAGGTGTACACCGTTTTCGTCTGTAGCCTTCCTTTATGCATGAGAAGCAAGTCTTGTTTAATGGCTGGAATTACTGGAACAGCCTCAACGAATTGGGTTGTGTACTCGTAATATTTGTAACATGAAAGAGAAAGACGAGGCATCCTCCTTTGAAACAATCCAAGTAGAAATGAGTCTAATGAAGTGGAATGTGCTCTCTTTCTTATTTTCTTCTCTTATGATTATCGTCCACCACTCATATTCTCTCTGTCTCGTTCTTTCTATTTCTCTTTCTGGCTCTCTCTCTCTCCAATCTTCCGAGCTCTTGCCTCAAGATCCCTCTCATGGTTCAATGCTCGGCAGACTCTCCTGTATTTACAAATTACGGGCGTTATCCCTGTGTAATAATTTCCCCGGATTGCTCCACTCAACTCCTACATGTGGAACAACACACGTTCTCCGGCGAAGAGTTCCTCATCATTTGTTGATGGGAAACAGTTACGCTCATAGTCTATGCGCATTTTATAACTTCAGACAAGTAGTAGTACTTCTCCTGACTCCAGTTAGAAAGTTTTTAAGAAAGCGAAAGAGAGAGAGAGCGAAAAAGAGTTGGAAGGCGGCATATTATTTGGGTGCCGGTGCTCTTTCATGTTGACCATTGGATCAACTGATTTGCTCCTGCTCCCTGCTCCATGCTATACTATATATATATATATATATATATAT
>JAQGBT010001530.1:0-31116 GCA_034698585.1 Disparrhopalites patrizii | reverse complement strand
TCAACATGCATATATACAGATGCATCTTTGTATGTATTTGACAATTACGTTTCCTTTACTGTGTATAGTGTATAGACACACCTCCTCTCCCGACTGCCCCCACATTTCCTCCTTGGTTTCAAATTCTTTCCTTTTCCTTAAAATTAATTTTTTCCCGTTGAATTTCCATAAATTCGCGCTCTGTCTTTCTCTGCCTCACTCACCCTTTATTCCCTGCCTTTTCTCCTCTCTCTCTCTCTCGCTGGCACTGTCTCTCTTTCGGCTTCCAAAAATTGAATTTTGCTACATCCTGGGGTGCATATCTTATTAAGGCATTTGTGGGCACTTTTCTTTTGTTCGGGTCCGTGTGTTTACAATTGCCACGTGCTTGTACATACGAGGAGTTATCATTTTTTTTGTTCAAACTTTTTCAGCATTGTCTTCCTACGTGGGTGTGTGTTTGTAGTATCTTCGTATGCTTTACCAGCCGAGGAAGGGGGAATCACGGGAAGCGCATCCCCATGTTAAATGACGACTACTGCTACCCCTGCTACTTTTACTGTCGCGGCAACTACTTTATTATGTCTAAACATTCTTTTTTATTATTTTCAAAGAGGAACTACCTGACCTTAGATGCATTAGTAGTTCCATCACACGCATCATGACCGAGGGAGAAGGAGAAAGTGAACACAGAATTGAGTTTCTAGGCGGGAGGAGAATATACGCTTGGAAAACTCTCCCAGTATCAAATTAAATCTACCTAATTATACAGATATACATACAAATATGTACACTACACCTTCTGTGTAAAGGGAAATATCAATACTTGGGAGTCCACGGAGCAGGAAAAAGAACTTCATTTTTGCTTCTTTTTCTTTTAAACAAAACTCTCTCTTTCCTACCTCGTTCAAAGAACCGAATTCTCTGTCTCCCTCTCAATCTGAACCGCAATTTCACATACAATACCTTTGTAAATATAAACCCATCGCCTGCCTCAGGTCCTTCAGTGAAGAGTTGCTGGTTTTCCTGAGAATAAAATTGCTACCAATATAGTTTCTAACCGTTTTTTATCCGCTCCACCTCTAGTACCTTTCTCTTTTCCCGCACTTTCACTCCCAAAGGAACAAAGAGTATCTCATCTTTTGCCATCATCGTCATCAACATCATCATCGTGTACATCAAAACAGCAAACTTCCTGATGGATACATGTGTGTTATGTACCTACACAAATATAAACACATGAAGTAGGTACATCCCCTGTTTATACATAAATACACTTCTGCCCTAATACTTACTCATTATAAAAATTTGACGGCCCGCAATTTAGTTAGTCAAAATCATAGAGAGGTAATTATCCATTTTAGATAATAGCAAAGTCCATCTAATTCTCCTCCAGCTACCGTCGAGAGCCTAAAGAAGGGAATGTTGCTGAGCATTATACACATAAGTAGTACACAAAAAGTACCGGCTCAACTTTTAAGCTTTACCGTCCACAAGTACTTTCCTTTCGTCAAACCTCACTTCACCCCTGGCTCCATCCAGTTCAACAAATCAGTGCCTATATATACCTACTACGTATTTTTCCCGAACAACCAAGAGTTTAAAAGAGTATAGATGAAAGAACATAATTTCACAAAGAAGCAGACATTGACTACAAAGTAAAAACTTCAGTCAGCCTGGTAGAGGAGCAGCAGCTAAAATATTACTTATCCAATTTTCTGATTAAATTATTAGCCATGGGGCATAAGGATCTCTGACCTTTTCCAGAAAACTAGTGCACACACAGACACAGACACTTTAGCCAAGAACCCGCAGCTAAACTTTCAAAACCTTTTCCGCGCACACACACACATATACATACATACTACATACACATGAATACCGATACTGATATAAACAGTTTTTCTTATCGAGAAAACGATTTGTCAAAAAAAAAACTTTGCTTGAGTCTATTTCTTCCTTCCATACAAGTCTTACAGCTCTTGATGCTGTCAATGTACCCATTGGAGTGTTTATGTACGTATACAGCAAACGTGTAGTCAAAGCGCACACAAACACAACAACAGCCAGCACCAACTCAACTCCCTCTCACTCACTTTCTGTGTCTTAAAAGTTTCTAGTATTGGATAATTGGATATCAAAACCAAAAACATGTATACACACTTATTATTTTTGATGATACAAATACTGCCACTACTACTACTACTATGGTACAAATAAAGTAGCCAACATGAGTCGCCCCAACCATCAAACATATTTGGCTAATTCTCCACAGACAAATCTGTTGACAGCATGCGAATAATTACTTGGAAAAACCTGGAGAGGATTTTCTCACTTGATACAATGACTATACATATAATGCTCTAATATGAAATACGTGCCTCAGTCTCATTCTCGACTGTTATGCACACACGCTTTTATGCTCGGAGAGTGTAACCTCCCTAACAAATAGTCTTCTTCTCATGGATAACAAACACTGCATGTTCCTGGAAGATTAGGATCCCTTTCTCTTCATTCTCTTTTCTTTCTCCCCTCACACCCAGATGTATTACTGTGCGAAAAGAAGAAAGCTCCAGCACAGGCGGATGTTCAAACAGCAAATAGAGCGTATACCTACCCAGTGGGAAGCACTACATTTACAAGGCTTTGGCTACAAACAAAAAAAGAACACCGAAACAAACAAATATCTACCCTGCATATATTGCAAACAAAACTCCTTTGAAATCAAAGGCAATGTGTGACGTTCGTCTACAATTAAGCACAGGGTCTAAGGTTCTACAAATTTCTAATCTCCTTCTCCCCCCCTCTGTTTCACAACAAAAACTCGGTGCTACCGAGGCAGTCCATCTCTCGCTCACCTTCCTGCCAGCTTCAAAAGTTGGAAGTTTATTTTATATACAAGGAATATGACGCCACTATCCCTACTAAAAACACAACTATGGGTGAAGTATTGAAAAAAAAAGATGAGATCCAGTTCGTTGTCGGTGAGTTGGACAGAGTACTTGCTGAGAAACTTACAGTAAATTGTTTTATTTCGGCTTGCAGTGTAATATCACAGTAGTGGTTATTTCATATGTGAGAAAAATAGAAGGCTGGGAAACTCTTTAAAGCTTACAATAAATACATGCGTACGCACATATGTATGTGCGTACGAATATACGCAAACAAATGTATGTATGTGACGTTACTCGATACAGGTACAAATGTAATTTCACAAACATCACGACTAACTACTTGGACCCAATCAATAATTAGTACAACAAAAATCTCGTTTCCGTTAATCCTCCCTATTAACCACCGCCGATCTACCCATGAAAAGTATCGATGAATTCAAAAGGCAACGAAACTGTTTTTTTTTCTTTTCGACCCAGTAAAAATGGACACGAATGTGTTTGTATATTTTCTAAAATTCTGGTATGAGGAGAAAGAAATCTACCAATAAGACGTACCTTAGATGGGTACCACAGCAAATTTTCCTAATCTAATCACGTTCCTCACTTCAAAGCGCCAAAGCATACATAATTATTATCTAACCTCTACCAATCAGCTACTTACTGACTACCTAATTCCTCCCGAGAGCACTCACGCTTAACCTTCTTTGGGCAAATAATACTTTTTTCCCTACCTACGAAATGAATACCTATACCTATTCCCAATTGTATGTACGTGTAGATATTAAGATTAACAAGCTAGATGTTTAGACTTGTTTGTATACGTACACCTACCCGTATTTGCATTAGCTACGAACATAAACACTCCAGTGTTTACTTGTTTGCCAATGCGTACTCAAATTCGGCTTTCTCAAGATTGCCAACACAAAGCACAGATTTTTTTTTTTCTGCAAATGATTCCCTTTCCATAAAATTTACATGGAATAATGAAATGTGTCACATACACACATGCCTTCCGTATTGGACACAAAACATTTTCATCATCAATATCATTACTATAATAACCACCACACAAAACAATACACCCTTCCTTGTTTCTCCTTCTTTACCCTTGCTCTACTTGTACTGCTAATTATCAGTTAAAGATAGAAAAAAGTTCGAGAGCTGTTGCAGAAAGTTGTAACAGTAAAAAGTTTGTCGTGAGATAGTAAACCTTTACGACGATAAATTAAGCTCTTGCTAATTGCTACTTTCGATTATGCAAACTTTGTTTTTCTACGTACACGTGGAACAAAAAAAATGATCACAGGACAACGGTGTCGGGGTTCAGAGTGCGGGAAGAAGATGTTTCACTAATTAATCATACCTAAAAACTTTTGTTCATCGCCAACCACCCGAAGTCCTCTTTGACGAAAAAATTCACAAACAGCTCATATAATTACGGGAATGGAATATACTAGCATGTGTATACCACTTTGTACATGATATGTACGTATATTTACACCAATTTTTTTAATGTACATATATTAACCATTTTAATTATCGGACGAAAAAAAAATTACGTCCAAAAAAACATCCCGAGATAAAAGTCCAGGCTTTCTAGGACAGCAAGTCAAACCGACTAAAGGCCAACTTTTGACCTTTTTAAAGAATAGAAAAATGCTCTAAAAGCAAAAACACTTACATAAGTAATAAGTACGTACGTATGTATTTGTCATATGTGTTTCCACCCTGTCCAAATTACAAGCTTCAACAGCCTACGCGCTATTTGTTCAGTATTATTTATTTTTTCGCACTCACAAAATGCTAAATACAATATTCTGACTCTGGTTCTACCAGATGAGCGAGTACAAGAATTGACGTCCTTAGTACTAACGGACGACCGGATTTCGCCACTCATCCATCAGCTCAAGCACTCTTTAAAAACATGTAATCCATTATGGCAAACAGATTACTAATCCCTAATGACAACAAGGTGTCGCGTTCAGCTTGGGACGAAGTAGTATAAGGAGTCTAAAGTATGATATGAAGTTATTATTTACCGGAGAATCACGGATAATGATATTTATAATCTCCATGATCACAAAACCTTTGCGGTATTCTCAGAACAACGGAAGACTCATGTGATTAAATACAGTGTTCCTCTGATATGATTATCTCAATATAAAAGATGACTTCAATGCAAAAAATTTAGAAATAAGCAACTTTGCAGGTATTTGCATATTTACAAAGTTAAAAACATTTAAAACCCTAGAAAATGTCACCTTTTGATCCTTATCGTGCAAAGGCACGGGCAGACGCATACTTCAATTACACAAATTGCTGCTCCGTCCCCCTGAAAACAACTCCGTCCACCCACTCACCTCTAGTCCAGCTCGTACGTTACGTTCACTTTACCAGATTAATAATGTGAAGTTCTAAGCTGGCTTTACTTTAATTCCTTCATGAGCTTAATTTATATAGTGTACGGTTTTTTTAAAAGAATTTTTCCTCCATCATCCTCTCCCATAATTTTTTCATATTAGGACCTTTGTATTACTTGAGCTCAGAGAATTCTTCCCCTTCCTCCTTTTGAAAACTGCGTCATAACTTAGAAAGTCCCATAACTTACACGTTGTTAACATTGCAGCACCATAACTTTTGGTAATATTATTATCATCGGCTACCTTAGCCCGATTTAAATACCATGCTATAATGCCATATTTTTCTTTCTTCCCCCGTAGTTTATGAAGGCTCAAATTCTGTACAGCCTCTTTCTTTTTCAGCCTCCAACAAGTGTGCATAATCGCTCAAATTCATTGCTCCGCTTACATGCTACTATAAGACTGAAGACGCGGTGGAGAGAAAGAAGTCATTACACTATTCTCCCAATCCCAAGAAGGCATTTTTCTTGAGGAATTATAAAAATTCTACCTGCCTCATTGCTTGTTTACCATTTCAAAGGATCAAACATGCAAAAATTAATTACAGCTCGCACTCCCACTCAAAAAACACTATCATTAAAAAGATATTTAACAAACGAGTAAAAAGGGGGGAAAATTAATTGCAACAGATATGTATGTTAATACATTTGCTTGTGCATTTACACCCCAGCTATATGTATCATACGTTCCAACCAAATCATCCAGTCTAACAGAAGGATATTGACACATGTGTCGTTCCCCTGGATCAACAGATGCCATCACACTCCTAAATCTGCTTGAGAGTTTAATGCAAATGTTCCCCCATTTTTCTGGGTTGCCAAGTTGCCATTGCATGGCTAGCAAAATGGTCAACGTGATAAACAAAAGTATCTACATAATTACTCCGGACTAAAAATTTCCCCTCCTTTCTTTGCCAAAAAATCTACACTCATGCAATGCTTAACTCGCCAAACTTGCAAAAGAAAATTCTTTCGCGTTCGAAAGTATGCAAATTTTTGGCGAGTTTCGGATTCATTACTACGTTCTTTCTCTTCTGTCGCTGAAACAAAAGTTCCCTCACATACTCCAAAGAAATAGGAAGAACTGTTTATTAAATTATATATGTATGCATCTCATTATCATATTCTCTCCCATTCCCTCTTAATTACACATGCATTCGATTCACCTTCTTCAAACGTATTATTATTAATAGCGCTACACCTTCTCCATTATACATGTGTGCCTTTTTTCCGTTCCTGAATGTTCAAAGGGAATTTTTTCCCCCTCTTCTTTTCGTGTAATAAATCAAACAAAGCTTGGGAGGGCAAGAGCACACACTTAGTATTCTTCCATTTATGCGACTACTGATACTTTTCCTCGTTCCGAAAAGAGAATTTTCAATGACCAATATTATTAAGTCTGTTTTCACTGGGAAAAGTTTATACAAGCGAAGAAAGAAGAGAAAGGCAAGGGAGAGAGAGCACCCGACTGAGAGGAATACATGTAGTAGGCAGACTTTTATTAGACCTTAAACGTTTCAATTCATCTTGTACTCTCCTTTTATCAGTTGATAATACGACGTACCTACATATTTACATATGTGTGTATATACATATATGTATATATAATATATACACACATCCTAATACATAGTAATGAGGGGGAAAAAGTGTTCACACAGAACGACTGAAAAAGGAGGGCAAAAAAAAAAAAAAAAACTGGACGAGTAGAAAAAACCATCATCCTTCCTTTCATATTTAAATAATACCATATACATCTGTATATGCGTATGAACAGGGAAAAGCATATGGAACATGTTCAGTAGAGAAAAAAAAAGATAAAATGCCTCGTCTTCTTCTTAGGAAAAATGCCCGCTTGAGCAGCGAAGCATCACAATTCTGAAAGCGTCAATCCTTTTCCATTCCAATCTGGCCTGTTTATCTGAGGTATGTAATACAACATACGTGTAAGTAGGAAAACGACAGAGAGAGAGAGAGAGAGAGAGAGACATCGAAAAAGAGAGAAAAAAAAGGAGAAGAGTCTGTCAAAAAAAAACTGAGTGCGGGATATACTCACAGATATAACAAAACTCAACGGAATCAAAGAAAATGACAATAATAATATTACCCTTGGTATATTCCACAGAGAGGCGAACAAGGGAGGTATGGCCTGGGTTTAAGCCCTTAAAAGACCGTATTTATTCATAGTGAACACGGAGACAGAGAGAAAGGAGGAGAGAGTACTACATTTCGCTCTGTCTCTCTCCCTCTCTGGCCCCTGTGTCCCTGTCTCTCTCTTTTCACTTAGATTTTGACGGAAGAAGAACGATATGTCCTCCAGAAAACTTGTAATACGCTGGAGAGAAAAAAAATGACGCTCACGTAGCAATACATATTTTTTCAACAAGTCAAAAGGACAGGCAACTGATGACATTCTCCTTGTTTTTGTCTCTCCCCTCTTTTCCTCTTTTCTCCTTTGTTTCTTGCTCCCAGTCAACGCTCAAGACCAATAATATTTCCAGAACAACTGAGGAATCTACAAAAGCATTTATACCCTGATGTACACATGTTAAAAGTTCTCAGAAGCACGCGATAAACTGTATTAACAAAATGCTTGCATGAGAAATGCCAAGAATTTGAAGAACCTCAGCCACTGTTTTTTCCTCCTTGCATTTTTTTTTGTTCTTGTATTTAAAATACCAAAACAAAACCCTCAATAGGAAACAGAAGCGCAGAAAGAGAAAGGGGCTTAAAAGGAAGGGCGGGGGAGAGAGAAAGAGAATTCCGTATTCTTCTATTAGCAACTGGAAAAAAAACTTGGGACTGCTGCGGTGATCAATTCCCTTGTCATTTGCATGTCATAGTTCCTATCTGGCGTATAAACCTCCAAGAATACCACTTACGTATAAACAAATATGAGGAGATGTAGGAAAATGCCACGTTATATGTATGTGTGTATGTGCACATATACCAAACTGTAAACAAACAATCAGAAACTCAAATAGGCGGGAGAGAGAAAGAAAGAATTCAAACCCTTCTCATTCCCTCGGCTCTTCATTTTTTTTATTCACAAAAGGCAAGAAAAAACGAGGATAAGCATTAAGAGACTACAGATGAACAAGAACACAAGGGACAAATAGAAATAAGATGTTTCTTGTATCCCATAATTGATTCCAATTTATTAACAATGCTAATATTATTATGCACACAATGCAAAAATATGCCCAACACAAGACTGCTCATTTGTACTGGGAATAAAAAGATGTCATTTGCCTTGTTCCCAACATATAAAAAATGCGAGGATTTCCAACAGAACTTTCTAAGCAAACAATATAAAAACATATTTTGGGCGACACCTGGTTCCATACTTATGTATGTACGTAAAGTAGAAAAGTAGTACAATGGGAGCCATCCAATCATCCCTCTTTTTTTTACCAGGCAGGATACATACATAATAATAAAGTTCTTTCCAGATCACATCTTCTCGAATGACATAAGGAAGTTGATTACAACCTCGGAGGAAGGAACTGAAGAGAGAGAGAGAAAGACAGCTAACTGTACGCGTTCAGTTCTTTAGTATTTCCCCGTATTACTGAGGACAGAACCGCTGCCACTGCTCCCACGAGGCGTACCACTTACTCCCCGTATATACGTAATAATATGTATGTATATAAACAAACGAAATGAAAGCAGGCGGAGGGGGAGGAGGCGTAAGAAGAGAATGAAGAAAAACTTGGAAAAAATCACTTGTGATAATTCAATAAACACGGAAGGGGAAGAGAAGGAGAGAAGGATGAGTGAATCAGGGAGGGAGGGCGGGAGAGAGCCAAGAAGATAAAAAGGGAAAGAGACGAGCAATTCCTGAATCTCTATTCTATATAGTTAGTTAATGTATAAAAATCTCCGCGTAGAAAAAAAAAATTGATTCAAGTACTGGTAACCAAGTCAGCACACATACGCACACAGGCAGTCAGGGTGGAATATGAAGAGTCTCATTATATCAGGGGCTACAATACGATGGGTGAGCGGGAGGGTCACATTTTTTGGATACCGAATGTTGCCCTTTCTCCCTTTCCACTGTTCCAATTGACTGCGATCTTACCCAGTATAGGATAAGTATACTAAAGGGAGACAAGGGAGTCAAAAGGACCTTGGTTAAAAAAAAGAAAAAAAAAGAAAGTCGTGTCGGCTTTCGCCTTTTCTCCCTTGGCTTTTGTCTCTCTCACCACCGAATGCACCCACATAAAAAAAAGTGTGGAGACACTCCTCATCACTCTTAGTACACAAACAGGGTAAAAAAACGCCAGAGAAGACAATGGGGTTGGAAAGTAGATAAGTTTACTTGAAAGACTCCAGAGCAAGAAAACGAGATATCCGTCAATGGAATATCAATTTTGCAATTTTTACTCTCGTCTTCTCCCAACCCTCCCTGATATTTTTCCATAGTCACTCAGCCTTTTTCCCCTTACCGTCGTCCCTTCTCTCATCGCTTTCTTTTCTTCTCTCTATCCTTTTCTCTCTCCCTCGCTCACTCTCCCCTCTCGCATTCGAATTTCATGGCACGTTTTACAACATGGTTGAGCACAGAATACTTTTCGCAAGTTTCCCCAACCTCCAGAAACAGTATTTTGTGGTCTCCAAAAAACGATGAAGACTCATCAACATCCACTCTTTGAATTCTTCGTACTTACTACACAGCATGGAGTAAGTACTTGTAGTACTTATATACATACATTTAAAGCATAACTTTCCCTCCTTTTTCCAGCTATTCTTTCTTCTTCGTGGATTCCTCCTTCTCCCTTTCTCTATCTCCGTGTCCCTCCCACCCTTTTTTCCACACACACACACATATAAACACAAAAAGTTACACCAAACACACATTCCCCCCTCTCTCTCTCATGCTCTCATGTGAATTCTGTTACAATTCACCCTAACTTTTCTCTCTCCTTGAGTTTCTCCCTCGCTCTCTTTGGTCCTCAAGTAAGCATCAAACTGTTTTATTTCACTTACTTCTCCGGCCTGGCTCGTGATGATCCAAAAAGGTCTTTCTACTTATGCTTGGCAATATCTCCTTTTGCCAAGCCTAGTCTACATAGCATTTCATACACGCAATTGACGTGGAACATGGCTATGAAACTACCATATTAAGTCGATTGAACTGACGTTTATATACTCTTTTGCACCACTCAGGCCCCCGTTTTCCTCTACAAGTTCATACACCGCCTTTCAATGAATGATACTACGACTCCACACACACGCTCGCCCTTGGTCTTCTTCGGCTGATGCCACCCCAACCACTAACGACCACGAGGACTACCAAGGAAAGAGCACGAAATAACCCAGCATCTCCTTTAAAAAGATTGAACATCATAAAAAATACGGTACAAATCACTATAGCGGTATAAAATTAAACCTAAAAAAGAACTATAATACTGTGTCTGTGTGGGTAACAGCCGAACCAGCACATACATCTACATGCTGCAAATGTCCCCAAGAAAGCACGAGTCTCTGGTTAGTAACAAGAACGATTCCGAAAAAAAAACAAATAGTAATAATAGCTGCAGAATGCACCCCGCAGTCTCTTCCCGAGCATCCTAACTTAAAAACCTAACTGGCTACTTAAGAATAACAATATAAATAAATCCCAAATATGTAGTATCTTCCACCAACATCCATCAATATATTAAAACACATAGTGGTTGTAAGTAGTCGACCCGACGATCTAGTCCTGCTTGTAGTAGTTCTTTGGGAGTAAAAACAAAAAGAAAAAAAAGGAAGACGAATGCGACATATACGACAAGATGTATAAAAACAAGGGGGGAAATGATTCGACCACACTTTATAATACTAACGCACACAATAAAAGAAAATAATAGTAGCATTTCACCATGGCCAGAGCTTGCACGCTGCGCAAGTCGCCGTTTGTCGTAATAGCAGTAATCCTTCAAATAGACACAATCTATTGTTTTCTCTGCCTCGGCCTCTTTCTCGCTTTCTCCCTATCTGTCTCGCTCTCTCGCAGGACAATATTTTGAGCTGACTACCGGTATTTGTTATCACATTGTTCTGGCCTTTTCAAAGCCATCCTTCTCCTTCCTCGTTGTCCTCATCCTCCGACCCGATAAAGTCAGATAGTCAAGAGTGGGAATAATGCGTACGTAGCACACCGTTGCCAGGCAATTAATTTTAGAGAGTCATCCATACACTCTGCCCTGCATAATCAGGGGTGAGCATCACGGTGAGTCAAGGGATACAACAAATACACATTCAGTAGCAACAGGGTTCTATAGTGTATGTAGTTGGTTGCTGAGTAGAGCAAAGGAAGTTTTACACTTATTAAGCCCTACTTACTCAACTACTGGAAGTACTAGAACCTCTACCCTACCCACCTACTTTATTTGAAAACTCCCAATCCTTTTTTTGTTTTCATAAAAAAAAAACTTCATATCATTCAGGGAAGAATCCTAAACTTAATATAGTAAGCAACCACAATTTTGTGTGCTGCACGACCCACATCCACTTGAGAAGGTTTACAAATATACACGTTCTACACAAGAGCTTCCCTTCATCCACCTTCACGGGGTCTGACCGGATACGCCCCACCCGAACAAATCAAGCACGCTGTATTGGAATTACTATGTAGGTACTTGTTATTACTCCTTCTAATCGCTACTTCATACGTGCACATGTATATACGTGTACCTTTCCCTATGCTTCTAATAGTTTACATGTTCCCGCTACTGCTATCATGACTCCCTCAATAATAATGTAGTGCCCAGCTCCGGTCCTCTTCTCCCTCTCCCTCACTTTCCAGTCAAGTCGGCTGACAAGAACAATAAATATGCTTGTACCTTTCCTCACAAGGAAATACAAATTCTTTGATGAGGAGAAAGGAAAGCCGTGGAGACCTATTGCCTGAATTACAACACATCAATTATTTAAGTTTAGCTCCGATTATCATCAACCTACATCGACTTCTACTCCTATGCTTTTTGGAAGGGAATATAATCAGGAATTAATACAATCCTTGTTTTAAGTACCTCCCCAAAATCCATTACCTTCGCCACAAGTTGGAGCCACCACAGTATACTTTCCATTAGTGTGTAGTACAACATTTAGAAACACATGCATTTTTGATGTTATAAATACAGAAAATCATACGTTGTCCCTTCTCTTTGCCTCCGATTTTCTTCTCATCGTTTATCACAAATGAAATGTTAATGTAACAATCCTCTGGACAACAACATAATGATCTATTGAGTACACCACAAAAGACGCGTCACCCGGTATTGCAGGAATTCAAGAGCAAAGTTGCAACAGGAGAGTCATAAAAAATTCAGGCCCTTTTGATCTTAATTATTAGCATAAACTTTCTCCACTAACTATGCATGCACGTGTGGGCAGCGAGATGGAATCGTGTCCGGTAAACGGAGACTTTATGCACGTACCCTTTGGTTTTGGAGTAGAAATAAATGCCTCTAACGAATCATTTCATCAAAATGCTGATAATATGTAAAAAAAAAAAAAAAAAATACACTGTAATTGCACTGACTACACCGTAAGTATTTATACACTTACATGTAAGGTGTTTACGACATAAACCTCGTGATTATTATAATCAAAAACTACAATATAATGCATGCACTGCAATTGCGACGGGAGTTTAAGAAGTTCCTAGAACATTTTCACTCCCAAGTTTGCATAAAATGTAGAAATCCCCTCAAATCGTAATCAAACGTACACCCTAATCATACATAATCCCCGTGCCGTACTAGCCCCGAAGATGCAATTTTATAACAGAAAGGAGCACACTACAAAAAGGTTCTACTTTTTTGTTCTCCCTCCTCGCAAATAATGCATTTTATTGCTCTTGTTTTGGCACGCTTGAAATTTTTTTAAATGATTTCCACCAAGTTTGGCATACCTCCCTCTCTCTCCTCCTCCTCCTCCCTCCACCTCTCACGTCTGATTCCGTACTCATTAGACACACTTTTTTTTAATATAAGAAATGACGGAAACAATGAATGAGGAGGGGAAAAAATATATTTGGCACACATTCACATTTTAACGGAGTCCCTCACATTTCTTTTCCCTCGTTTCCCATCAGAAAAAGATACACACACACACATGCTTATACAATAATTACATATGTTTCTTCTTCCTTCTTGCCTCTACATACTTATGATTCGTTTTTTTTTCACTAGGAAACCAAACATGATGATCATTGCCCACAGATGACAACAACATATTATGCATACAGTCTTATACCCACACACAGAGAGAAGAAAGGAAGGTTTAAAAAGAACAATGAAACTCGTGGTAAAAGCCGTTCATTTCATTCTCTCTGTATCTCTCTCTTCGCTGTCCTTTCTTCACGAAATTCCCTCAAAAGGAATTATATAAAGCTGGAGAGGAGAGAGAGAGAAAGACAGAGACAGAGTGAGGAGGGCATTATTATTTCTCCCCCTCACTCCTTGGTTTTTAAGACTCACGTTTTATATGTTCACAGTTACAGAGAACTAGTATTTAATACGCCTTCTCTTCGTCCCCATTACAATACACACAAACACACAAAGTGAGTGTACCTATAACAATAATAAGGTGATACAGTCGACAACTTATTGTTAGCGTAAAAAGAAAGGCACACCGTCCTGAAAGCTTTTCTCCCACTCTGCTAAATACATCTATTCTTACCCAACACACATTATGATGATAATGTACGTAAAGGGAAATCCGAAATTAAGGAACATTATATGCCTGTAGGACTGTCGTCTAAAATTATATCCTTTATGTACGTACTTCAGCCAAATGCAGAATGTACGGTTTAGTGCTTACATTTTCACAAGTGATAACAAAAATCTCTCCCCTATAAACACACACAAACATTGACTGTGTACTTTCCACAGCAAGAGAGGGAAAGAAAGAGAGAGACGAGAGAGGGAAAAAAATCTTACACTTTACATAAAACTTTTCATCCTCCTTTGGTACCTCTTTTTATCCCTACACTTGCCTAAATACATATAACGGCACAAGGCATATTCGATTTGGACAAAACACGGAATAACCTCTCTCCCCCCCCCACCTCTAAAAAACCAGTCTTTGTTTGTTCTCTACTTCCACTACATGGCATGTAGTTCTAATCCATGGGAGAACCCGAGTGATGTATAAATACATGTACCTTCTTTTTGTTTCTCACACACGCAGTCATGAAAGCGAGAGAGAGAGAGAGAGCAAGAGAAAAAGACAACCTTTCAGGAGGTTGTCAACACCTCAGTTTTTAGCCCACAGAAGACGACCTGAAGTTTTATTCCCGCAGATCCCAGTGCCTACTTTATTCCCGTTTCCCGACTTTACACACAATACACACATAATATTACCACTGCAGGCTACAAACTCGGACAAAAAACTTTTCCTTACTCAAAGTTACCTTTCCAACGAATAAGTAGATGCTTTTAACGCAAATTTCTTAGACATCAGCTTACCTTTTTTTTTTATACTTTGGGCAGCCTTGGCAGTAGAGCATAATCGCTACATTGTATGAATGCAGAAAGGATTAAAGGGTTCCTATTAAATTCTACAAATGGTACAAAATTCATTGTAGTCTGCCTATAAACCATCTGTGATGTGGACGAAAGAGAAGAAATTCATTCAGGAGCTGTTCCTCTCTTTTTCTTTCCCCTTTTAATGAATACATAGTGCTGCTTCGTCCTCTACCTTGCCCCATAAAATATCGTTAAACTTGTGTGTGAATCAAAACAAATTCTTTTCCCTCCACAATCCGCAAAAATGAAGACGGCGATTATCATGATCACGATGATGAGCTTCATGTCTACGCACACATAAAAGACTACGCTTGATTTTCCTGAGAAGCTATAGTTTTATTTTTACGGGTAGATAGTGGTGTATAATCATCAGAAACATGCTTAGAATTTAATAATAACTTTCACGATGCTGAAAATTTGGAGGAAGAGGGGGATGTATATTAAATAAATACACAAATCAACTGGCAAAGAACAATTTCCCAAGAGAAGGAACCCAACATTAAATCCTACCATCATCATTAAATTACATAATTCGTGTGCATGTTTTAATTTTAGCTCCCTGCATTCGTACACGACTTCTGACGTTGTAATTCTAAAAAATGCGTACATACAGGTTGAAACATATTCGTCATGCATATAGAAAAAGCTTATACCAATAATTCTCCTACACACTTCACCCATCATTTTTTTCAGATTTCATTTAAAAAAAAATATTTCGTGAAGAAGAAGAAACCAATGTAATCACTTCCTACAGAAGAAAACAAGAGAGAAAATGTTCCCTCCGTGTTGCATCAATCAATGACCGGACCCCGTACAACATGACTTTTAGGGCCTACGAATTCGCATTAAAAGGATGAGTCCACAAGGATAATTAAAACTAATGAAGATAATAATAATGATATTAGAACGAGGGGGGAAAAAAAACCTTGGACACTAAGAGTTTGTAGTACGACACAAAAAAGTTGAGTACAACAACCGCTACCATTCTCGAGTTTTTATACTTTATTATTAAATTCAAGCCAATGACAGCCGAGTCATGATTTTTTCCCTTCTTAGACTGTTAACATCGTCATAATAATAAAATAATTGCAGATTGCAGTCTTAAACAACATTTACCAGATCATCTTCGGCCTCTCTCCAACTCTCTTTCCCCTCTCAGTCTGTCTGTCTATCCGTCTCAGCCATATACATTCATTCTCCCTTTATACTATATACCGATTTTTCCTTTTGTAATTATACACATGGATTACAACAGTTATAATCTCTAACATCATACCCATTTTTTCACAAATATACTTATAATCAAGTGTACCACATCATTTGAGCTGAAAAAATCTGCCATTCTTCCTTTTTTTTTTATTAGTGTAATATCCATGGCAGTTTAGCTTTACTTCACTCCGCTGTTAAATTATCTGTAGATTTTGAAAGGTTTGCACGAGCAGCAAACCGAGAGTGGAGCAAAGGGGGAGAAGAAGGAGACAAGAAAAGACGGCGAGATAGGGTGTGAGAGAGCTGAGTGTGAGTGAAGAGTGGATTAATAATAGTTTGAAGGAGAAGAGCCTCATGATGATGATGAACATACTTCACTTTTCCCTTCCCCTCCATCCCCCTCCCCCGACTTCTTTTCTTTCATGCTGTTAAAACTGACCTCCTCCCATATAATTGTTAATGTACTCCGCTGAAGAAACAACTCATGTACATACATACACACATACATACACACCTACATGGTACACGTGCATGCATAAGTGGAGGCCTAAAAAAAAGGAGATTTTGTGTGCGAGTCAAATGCTAAAAGCTTGAATAATAATCAGCTTCTCTTAAAAGCGTATATGTTGTAACGAATTCCATATGGCAACGAATGGTGAGTGGCAGGAGCAAAGTTGCTGTCTTCATATAATTTCTGTATAGTATTCACAAAAAGAACTCCACACAATACACTTCAGTTTATATAGCAAGTATGTATATAAAACTGTTGAGAAAGAATTAAAAAAAAAAACGGGAACGACGACGACAGTATTGAAAAAAAAAAGAAATAAAAAAGGAGAGCGACTTGAGGGGAAAGGAGAAGGATGGAGACGGAAACCGATTTGAAACATTAATTTAACCTATTCATGTGACTCCCAAAAACTTCTTTAGTATTCATCTCACATTACATTTTACGCTTTTGCATACACAAGTCGTCCCATGAATTGCTTTCATTAATCTAGTTTCGTTCACTTCTCATATTACTATGATTAGCTCAGCCAAAAAGAGGTGTTGTTGTCAACTACACGATATATAGCTATAAATATCATATATGTATGCACATACACACACTTTAAAATCTTTCTTTCTATCCACACACACATATACTACGGAGAAGCCACTGCACCCTTATTCGTATTATGATGCTTACTACTACCAGTATTAAATTCTGTACATTTCACGTGTGCCTTCCAACGACTCCTCGTGTATATCCATTTCCACAAAATACACAGACACTTGTAGCCAAACAGTATAATAAAATTCATACGTTGACGCCATCGTACCTACAGACAATGTACTTGCAACTGCTACCGCTACTACTACTGGATTCAGGACCATAACCAGTATTGCAAAATCTTCAAACACTCCTGAATAGCCAGGGACGTGTTCATGCTTACAAACTTTTAGCAAAGGTTCCCAACATCGTTTTCGCTTGTATTTTAGCGAATATCAATACCAGTTCTGTGTCATTATAGAAGCAACAGACTCTTCCTCTCTCTCTCTATCATGTATTTTCATGCAAAATTCCCAGCTTAACAACGATCCAGACAACCAGACACCGTGCAGTTATGGTATACCTATTACGTAAAGAAATGCCTATGAAAGGAAGTCAGTGCATTTCACACAGGTCCTCTCCCTGCACTCACCCCCATACGATGCTCTCCTGCAAAGTAGAAGACAGGAGGACCCGAGCAATAATCATGATGAGGCAACCGCATGCCTTCCTCCATAAAATACCGGCGTGTGAATGTATGCATACAAATAATGCACGTCCTTGTCGTCCACCACTGAGACAAGACGGGGGGAGATGAAGGACTAGTAGTGGCAAAGGCAGTAGTAGCAGAAATTGTAGCAGCAGTCATCATTGAATGAATAATTTTGTCATATGAAAGGCTGTAAATACGTTACATCTTTCGGGGAATTTTGCTGGCAGACAAGCATGCAATCACGTACATATATCCCTGCCTGTGTCCTGCTGCTTAGAGCTCTCAGTAGCCGTAGTTTGGTGGAAGTAGCAAGCACGTATAGTAAGCAGCGGTTCCTTGTGTACACAATTGTCTAAATAATTATCACTGAATTTAAATGGCTTCAACATAAGCTTTACGCCATAGGATGTTCTCACACAGTTTGAACCTAGGCCGTGGGTATAATGGTGGATGTACATAACAAATCTAGCGGGTACTATCAACATGTAATTATAGGAGTAGCTGCAACTTCAACTACCTTCACATACATATGCACCAGTAGTAGCATCAGCACGTAGGACATTATTATACATGGAGGAGCAAGTATTATTATTAACGCTATCTCCATCTCTCTCTCTCTCCCTTTATCCTTCTCCTTATTATTCTCCAGCTCTCACACTCCATATAGTTCAATTTAGATCCATGTTTTGCTTTTCATTCGTTTAACGTAATTACAATTCATACATGAATGCTCATAATTGAGTCTCTTCAAATTGCTATTATGTCAAAGTCTTCTTCTTCTTCTCTTTTCTCCCCAACCCACCGTGTGCTCCAATGGACTTCCATCTTTGCAAATCCTGTTACTTACTCTTGTATGCATTCCCCACCATTACTGTTATGAATTACGCTATTTGTTCAGGGTAAAAAAAACTCTCATGCTCATTTATTCTTCTTGTGTGTGCTTTTCCCTCGTAGACACTTTTATACATAGTTTCTCAGCTTTCCTCTGCCTTCCAACTTGACGGACAAAAAGATGCGCTGCACTGAATGATGGGAGCAGTATTCAATTCAGTAAAGGGGTGAAATTTTGCATAAAAGCCAACTACTAAAGGCAACTAATACTATCCTGATTTTCATTCGCATGATCCTTTTGTATGAGGGAAGTCAATTCAAAGCAAAGGTTTCCGTCAATTTTCCCCGTGATTTGCCAGAGTATAGTTTTTTAAAATTTAATATTACAAAGCCAATTTTCTTCATCGCACTCTCAAAAAGTTTTCTTTAACGAAACAAAACACCTTCGCACCTTTGTAGGCGGATCATAATATTTTCATTACTTTTTCCATTAAATTTATCCAATTTTTACATCCTCTGTAATTGCAACGTCAAAAAAACTTACATGAGACTAGTTTTAAAGGCTGTACTGAGCAAAATGAAGCGGTGAGGACGAGGAACGATAGTTATATTCGCATTGATTCGCACCCTGCAAAAACACAATCGTTGGTGCACCATGTGCTTCCGACGTATGCGTGCATGCATATTGCATATACTTGTTTTTTTTGTCTTGGGTAAGTTTTCCCCTTCCTATGTAAGTGTCCATATAACATGAATTTATTGGCAGTTTTTTTTAAATAGTAGTCTTTAATGTCGCCTGTCGCTGAACTGACAGCCGTTGACGCTGCTGAGAAGGGTGATGGGCCCAAATGCTGTATTAAAAAGTACGGAAATATTTTGGTACAAGCCATTTCACTTACACTATCATATTTAAACCCTGATTTTAACACAAGATAAGAATTTATATAAAGCACACCTTATAATCATGCAGATAAGTCTTCATGACATGAAAAAAAAAAGAATTATCAACTGTTGTATAGTGATAGTTACTTAAATCAAAATGCATTACCAGCAACGGTACTTTCGGTGAGCGACTCCGGTGTTTATCATAGTAATATAGTCAAAGGAAAAATACCTGCCACTACACATTTTTAGCGAACGTGTGGAGGCATTTACTACATGTATTACAACCACCCTCGATCAACGATATTGTTTGCAACAATCGTTAGCAAAACCCCTCGTAATGTAACTTAGAGTACATAGAAACAGAAAATCGGAATCCAACCTCTACAACCCACGTGAGTGATCACATTATAAAGTACATTTATACAACATAATGTACAGGAAGGACGTATTTATACCGACCATACCATCTCCAACTATTAAAATTCTATTCCTAAAACACTGGGAATCATTTTTACATGTTCATTGCCTCCTCACACCACTTTAATATAATAAGCTCTCACATCCTATTTGCTGAGACTGTCAATAGAACACACCAACATCAGTGAAAAGCTCAAAAGTTGGTGCTGAAAAAAAAACACAAAGAGAGACAGAGAGAGAGAGAAGAAAAAAGATTGTGTCAGCGGTCAGCGTCTTTTTGTCGTGTAAAATCCAGCCCATGGAATGGACCATTCCTCCTTTCTTTTCTCTTTCCTCCTTGGAAAAAATCAGTTATAAGACATACCTACAGTGTATTATATACAAAAACTTCCAAATAATGATCAAGCTACCATGCATCGAGAATTGAAATCCATGTCGACGAAACAAGTTTTTTTCTCTTTCTTCCCTCTTCTTCTTCTTCTTTCTTCTTCATCGTCTTTTTTCTCTTCTACTTACCCTCTCCTTCCTTCTCTGATCTCTTCTTATGAAAAGACCACAAAATTCGTTTATACCCCAATGTTTGCTTCAACCCCTATAGTCTGTAGAATGTATTTAACATACCTACAGGGGGAATACATGCATTCAACTATAATGGAAGTGGGTGGACAAGGTAGAAGCGCCCGAGGAGTTCTTTTTGGTTTGTGTCGAGAGAGAGAGAGAGAGAGAGAGAGAGAGAGACGGCAAAGAACTTCGTCTTCTCCTCAACCGACTCAACTCACTCATACGATTGTGTGAGTGTCACACTTGACTCAGGTGGTGCTAGTTTACTTTGTACAGACAACACACACAGTCTCACAGACACAGCCAGATACAGAGCTGGATGCTGAAGAGAGTGAAAAAAGAAGTAGTGGTGATTGTTGGGAGTAGTAGTGGTAGAAGAAGCAGTTGTATCAGTGGAGGAAAAAACCTCCTAGCCTCCCACCTCACTCTTCTCCACCACATACACAGTCAACGACCTGGCAAAATACTAAATACATGTAAATCAGAGTACACAGGTCACGGGGAAGTGTACGCGTACATGCAAGCAACTCTTTTTTTTTTCTCTCTCTCTCTCACACACACACACATTCTTCTATATCCTCCTACCTCCTTGCAAACTGCTTTAATACTTCATGACTTCATTTTCCCATTCCTAAATAATGCACACGCTGCAACGATGAGGGCCTTCTTTTTTCCCCAGCAATACACAATCCCCTTGCATCTCCATACATTTTAACCAAAATGAAATGACACCCAAGCTCTCACAAGACGACAGGACTAAATGCTTTTATTGCAAGGCCAAAAAAGAAAAAAAAAATCTCAAACTTTTCAATATAGTTTGTACAATATTTCACAGTATAGGTACATACACATACCAACAATGTCTTGGTCCCGGTATCTTCGCGAAGTTATTACCACAACAACTACCCCCACTACCAACAACAAGAAGGAGACAATGGCATTCACAACTTTGCTGATATTCTGGCCGTGGCAGACCGAGCTGTAAGAGAAGTGTTGGTAATGATTCACAAGCTAGCAGTGGTGGTATTAGCAATCTCCCTTTAGGAGATGCCAGTGGTTGCATACTGTCAAGTATAACACGAGCCGTCCACCCCGCAGTAGTGGTAAATCGTGGGGTAGGTGTACTCGCTAAATAGTTATAAATGCCACTATTATTATACGCTTCTGACTAGAATCATCATTGATCCACTTTCTTCTTCTTGCATGTATGTAATACACATGCATACTTCCATACTCTTGACTAGGACTAGGAGAGACAACAATAATACAGTTTCATTCCGTCAATCATCACATTGGTCTTCCTTTTTTTTTAACTTGTTTGCCCACGTTATAATTAACCACATTAATGACTTGAATTATGCCAGCCGCTTGTTCCACCATAACTACTTAACCAACATACACACCAGCGGTTCGTAGTATTATTACACATCGCCGCTCCTCTTCAATGGGGGGAACAAGAAGGAAGAACGTACTGAGAGAAGTGAAACCACACGGGGATTCTAGTGATGTTATTAAAATTCGCACCCCTGCCTCATCTTGAAATTACACACATTACAACTACAACTCCTTGAAGAACTAGTGCCAAACTTAACACTAGCTTTACAAATTTTTTTTGTACTACTTTGTATTACTGCAGCAAAGGGAAATATATGCTCGGTCGTAATATACTTTATGTACGAGGAAATCGTCATCCTTCCCTTCGGATGTTAGGTATCATTCTCTTCCCACCACAGCATACAATGATGTCATAAATAACTTTATATTCCCTCTCACCGTCCCCCCTCGGCATACATACGTAAGGGATGTAGTTCGCAGTATGAATTCTAATAGGCTAACCCGAAGTGTTATTTTTATTATTACTGCACAAATTTCAATAATAATACAATAATGGTAGTCCATAATAATAACAAACTTGCAGTCATACATGCTTATTTGTTTTGTTTTTTTACAAAATACAACATAGCTGTTACCTTGTTTCCCTTATTTAAGTAATAAAAAATTTCTTTAAAAAACCAGAGGCAATAGCACATTGTATATAAACAACCTCCGATGAAAGTTGGCAGGAAGAAAATGAAAAAAATGACACGGGTACACAAGTAATAAAAAACTAGAGTTTATGACCAATTTAAAAGCATACGAATGTGTGTAATTTATGTCGACAATATATAAAACCTTCAAAAAACTATATAATGATTATTAACAATGGAAAGGTGTAGCACAAGAGTGACAACATCACAAACCACCTCCAAAAAATAGTAATACTGTGGTTCTGACAAATGAATGAATTAATGTTAGCTACAGCTAAAAACAATTAAGTTCAATCATCTAAATAATTCTACGAATAGTTAGATAATATCCGCCCTAATCGCTTGTATTTTTCATTCAGTCTACCTCTGTACACTGTCACCAGGGTATACAGATAGATAAAACGGAAGATGATAAGCGCATTATATTTACACAACTCCGGCACTTCTCCAATTGCAGGTGGTGTGGACCTCAGTGAATTTATTTTTGGTCATGCGTATGCTTATTTCCAGCAATGATTTCATTCGTCATAGTAAAAAATCTTGTGCAGGAGTCCCTTAAAAACCACTAGCAGTTACGTATGTATGTATTTCCTCGTCCAATGGCCACCAGTAAGTACCGCCAAATGAGTAAAAACTTGAGTGTTTATGTTGGCAGAGTGAGTAATTATTATTTTTGCACCTTCACAGACGATGATTGTATTCTCTCTCAATTTGCTCTTGGTGGAGCCGACGCGTCGCGGGGAGAGAAAGGAAGTATATTAGTCATGTATTCACAGAAAAGGAAGGATGCAGTTTGAGTGAGCAAACCGAGATAAGAAGAGTTATTCATGCAAAATGCCAACTTGCTATCCAGTGAATCACTGCTAAACCACAAGGGCTAAAATCCCAAAACATTAAAAGTCAAATTTTAACCACCGCAAGGTCTAGATAGAAATCAGGAAAGAGGACACTTAAAATTATGTTCAGATGTTGAAAATATCAAAAACAACTATTTTCTAAAATATCCCGCTGATTATATACTTCAACCCAAATGCAATTATTACCCTCCTGGTTATTATCATTCCCTTTTGTGAAAATGGAGGTACCAGCTGATTTGCTGAATAATTCTTAATTCGTACGACTCTATAATTTTGCATTTAGAAGCCAGGGGAAGTGTGGAAGCCCATAGTTTAGACAAAGTGTCACACGGAGTTCCAAACAAAGAGTAGGAAAGGAGCACACAACATCCACACATTTTCAGTAATGACGAGGATTACCTCGCATTCAATGGAATTGTCACAGGACACAAGTGCAATTTCCTCCTTTTATTTCTTCCTAACGTTCCCTAATTTCCTCTTTCTCTCCCGTCAATTCAATTCAACCTCGGTGGCCCAATATTGCCAGAACAAGGGATACGGGGTTACACAACACACATCGGCCAAATCCCCCGTTCCTTTTCTTCCGACCCACGACTATGGTAAAACTCTGTTTCCATACTTCTACTCTACTTCTTTCAGTCAGCATTTTATTATTAACTAAACAATAGAATCGCAAAGTCTTTCATGTCGATAAACCAGCTTCGTTCGAGCCAGGAGCTAATTACAGATTTAAATTCTTTTGTTTCAAATAATTTCATTACTTTATACGACTCTGTCTTTTACAACGTTTTCTCTACAATCTGCCTTTCCGGTCTTTTTTATACTTGAAAAAATTCGATATACATATATACGAAGCTCTTCAAGAATAGAATACTCCAAGTACATTATTGGGACTGTAAAAAGCCATAGAGGTTTATTAATGTGCAGACAAAACAGCCAGGGATCATTACGACTTAATATTATTCGAATGAAGACAAAGTCAAATAATTGTAAAAGGAAGCTCTCATAAGAATTTGCTATTTAAGAAATCGTTTGCTTTTACAGATTTATTATACACATTGTGGCATGGAATAGTAGAGATTTAAATGTGTCGTTAAGAGATAAATGTAATAAATACATCAGCGGAGGTGACCTATGTATGTATGTATGCATATGATATATTTATCATTGTAGCACGCTGTATTATATCAAATACATGGTTGAGGAGCTAAACTTCGGCTCCTTTCCAAGAAGTGGATGATATAATATACTAAACTGCACATTCGGACGGTCATAATAAATCCTTTCCTCCGTACCATGCATTTCATGAAGAGAGAATACTGACTACCAAAAAGACAGTGGCCTCTTTCCATCCGAGTCGGAGAAAAAGACACTTGTTAGGGATACAAAAAAAAAAGTACACCCAGCAAACACAGCTCACTTGAGCACCCTCCTTCACTTTCGTTCTTCTCCTGACCGTTCCTTCCCGGCCCTTGATCAATTGCGAAACCGATAATATTGTGACATGTTGATGAGCATTATACTATTCAATGTACTGGCTCTATATTACTCCTCGGAGTTTCTTCATCTTCCCCCAATCTTTAATCCTGTCCCATTTCATGAGAAAGAGTCAATGGCAGACACCAGGCCATTACATGCACCCCTCCTGGTAAATAGAGGTGGAATAGGGAGAAGTTGTATGGTGTAGAAGTAGTGGAAAGTAGAAACATACATAGTTGTTGTTACACTCGAGGTAGTAGTGGTAATCTATTTTACTGTTCCGGTTTTCTTTCACTCAAGAGACACCTTCTCCAAGGGTATGCCTAATATTCTCAAATTTCATCTGATACTCAACACATGTGCGTGAACTACATTGACTTAAGAGGCCGTTGTAGTGAGACACATGTGGTGGAAATAGTAGAAGGAGAGTACACGGTGGTAGTAGTAGTAAGTAGTGCTCTCGTACCTATGTATATACATGCATGTACGAGCTAGCCGTAGCCGGAGAAAACACGGGAGGGAAAGTTCAATCCTTAAACTGTTACCACGTATGTTATATTATAAGGACTACTCAAAATGAGTCTACTCTTTTTCCACCCAAGGTAGTAACTTTATATGGCAAAAAGTGAGGTGACGAAAACTAAATGAGGTACTTCTAGCCAACGTCTTCTCCAAGCAAAATAAATGCTATATAGCTACAAGCATGAATCCATTAATGCGAAACGTGAACATGTGCCCATATACACACACACATATACCTTCGTCTTATCCCTGCGTACATATGACGTACGAAAGGTAATTTTTTCTCCTGGGAGTAAAAAAAAAAAAAATAACATATCTGGAATTTCGCCGCTATACAAAAAAAAAAAGGGAACTTCCACCACAGCTATCCCTGTTTCAACGACAAGCCTTCACTCAGTTTAGCCATATAAAAACAATATTGTGTGTATATGTGCGTATGTATGCAAAAAAACAAGAAGAAAAATGTTACTACTTCTTTCCCTATTCCTTTCACTCACTAACACTCGGTGCAAGCACCAAGGAAAATAGGGAGAAAATAAAAATCTCCTGGGCTTATGGGTGTATACGAGTCAATGATGATGGTTCGGAGCGGGGGTAAAAGGACGCGAGGACAAGAAATGTTTCTACATTCACATAAGTTTGCAACAGGAAAACAGCAAGAGATGAGAGGCAAGAAAAAGGAAACTGACAAAATGAAACATTTCGATGGATTTCTCAGTCAGAACTTGCGGGTTATTGCAGGTACATTTTTATATAAGCATGCAAATTTTACTGACAGGGTCGGATTCCATCTTTGGGAGCCTTAATATCCCAACGACGTGTGCATATACCCCTGGTAATGCTCACAGACATAAGGGAATGTGAATGCTCCATTTCGCAATGTTTTTTTTTCTTTTCCTACAGCATTAGGAGATGTCAGAAGAAGCCATATATGTACCTGTTATATTGTAGATGGTAGACAAAATCATGACAAAATAATAGAGAGTAGAGAGGAAGACGGGGAATTTTATCTGTCTAGGCTAATAATAATTTTCAATATAGACACGCAGATAGATGGAAAAATCGGGCAATATAAAGGGGAAAAGATGGGGAGAAAAGAAGGGAAACAGATTCAAACGAAATAACTTTTGTTTCCTTCCTCCGTAAATAACTTTCATATTCGACTTCTTATACTTCTTCGTCCTTTCCCCGACAACAACAGCCCTAGTAACAACAAGAACCAAAAAATTGTTTTGCCTCAGTCTCTTTTCCTCTTCTTGTGTGTTTTTTTTTCAGAGTTTTCATACCCTTTGTTCTTTCACCATACGAAAGTATTGACAAGAGAAAAAAATCCTCTCTTTTTTCTTCATCCCCCGGTTAGCAATACAATTTTTCCACCAATTCTCTAGCGCTATTCATTGCATTACTCCCCAAAACTTCAAAGAATTTCAAAGAAAACAATCACAATTTTTTTCAATATTTAATTTACTGTTGTCACAACAGCATGTGTTTGAAGTGGATGCTCCAGCAGAAAACACAGAAGTGATGATAATCATACTAGAGACATGAAAGGCTTATGTTTTCACGCATATACATACGTACACGCAGTTTTTAGAACTAAAACACTTTTAAGTCACATGTAAAATAATAGTTCATGAGAATACAAGCCACTTCCAAACACTAAACAAATAATGTCTAAAAATACCACACGAACCTCTGTCTGTCAAGTTATACATATTTTACGTAATAATAATGGTCAATATTTCTTGTAACAAGTCCTCATCCAACCTTTTTTTGAGTGTTAAAAAAATAATAAACAATAATTATGGAGAAGCATTGTTAGCAGATAATTACATACTAAAATTTCGGAAGCCAGTGACATGACTTTGAGGGCATGAAAATAACCCTCAGAAAAAAAACAAGTGGGTTCATTTAAAATATATAAATTTATAATGCAAACATGTACCACACCATGAAAAATTGTTTTTATTCCACAACTTCTCCAAACTTCGCTTCGCTTTCAGTCTTTCTTTACAGAAAAGGAAATAATAATGCCTTCTCGCATAAGTACACGTATATATGTATACCTATACATAATGTAATGTACATGTATGTATGCAGCTTCGCGCCGCCTTTAAAAAATTACACAAGTGTCACCGCAAACAAACTCTTCTGACTACGTAAAGCCGTATGTATTCACGCATTGCACGCATACACAGACGATGCAAAGGGACATGTACACTTGTGCATGTTCCACTTTCACAGTCAGGATTTAGAGAAGACCTTTTGGAAACTAGAAGAGAGCATCCTCCGTACTTTACTCATTGTGATGTCATCGAGATGTGATGCGACACCCAGACACAGAGGAAAAGAGGATTATCTTACCTACATACTTAATTACTTATATATTTTTGCTTACGACAGCGCTTTTCAACCACACCACACATAGAGATACAGAGAGAGAGAGAGAGAGAGAGAAAGAGAAAAAGGACGTCCACATGGACAAAAACACCCTTTATTTCTCTTCTCCAATGCTGCTCTCTCCCAATTTATTACTTTTCATAAACGCATGCATTTTGTTCAAGAGTTTAAAAACTCGAGGGAGAGAATGAGATAGAGAAGAAAAGTGGAGAGAAGAGCGGGAGACAGAAAAAAACTTAACTAACAATGAGTTAAAATATTGTCCCCCCATATATACATCTGTGAGTATTATGGCATGAAATGTCTTTAAAATCTTCTCCTTCTCATACCCATCACGAAATCACGTTCAAGGGTCCTCTCCAACAATTAGTACACGCATCCTTAAAGCAAAGCATGGCCAAAACCGTAGACAACCATAGAGAATTTTGGGATTTTTACCCTTTCTAGTACAAAGATATGAGTAACTACATACGTACATATATACTATATACACACAAATCTTCTCCATTTTTCTCGCTCTTTCACTCTCCTCTCCCCCTCCTCTCATATCACTTACGAACCATAAAACTGTAGCAATCTCTTTACAGTGCACACAAAACACACACACACACACACTGGTACTTTACAACTGACTCCTAAAAACTTTTAAAAACCTGGATAGTACAACACTTAACTTTTTTCCCCTCCTCCATTTTTTTCCGGTCCCATAGTCGAGGTGCATGTGAATATACAGATAATCACTTCATTTTTCAAAATAGAAGTAAGCGCATATAGTACCACGGGAAAAAAATGCACGCCCATGAAGAACAAACATGTGAAATGCTGCACCGTGCGCTACAAATGATTACAAAATCTTTTTTTGTATTTCGTGTAATAATACACGGAACAGCATTTAAATTCCTCCGAAAGTTATGCAAGATTGTCACACACCTTATACGAGTCAACCAACAAAGGACAATGCATTTTTACCTCTGCCTTCAACAGTGTGAGACTCTTTTTTTTGTGAAAAAAAAGCCTTATCCTCAATTTTTTTCATGTAAAGCACGAGTACATATAAGCAACTAAGTAAGTCATGTGATGCTTCACATTCTGCAGCGAGTGTTAAAAAAAAGGAACAGAGCTCGTGCTTACGGAAAGCAGAGAAAGAAGAGAAATGAGAAGAGAGTGACAGAAAGAATGAGAAAAAAAACAGAGAATACAAAAAAAAATCAAAGATGTTGGAACAAGTCAAATGAGGTCTGTGTTTGTCGTGAAATGTAAGATGTTTTTTTTTCTTCTTTCTTCATCTTCATCTTCCTTATCGCACATGTACATGTCGATGGTGATAGTGATGGCAGTACACTACTCAACATGTATGGTTATGTATGGCTATGGACGTTAACAACAAAGAATAGAGTTATATATTAAAACAACACAACGTGCTTATGCATGCACGTACTTATTTAGACGAGGAGAAGGAGAAAAAAAAACTTTACTTCTTTTCATGTATATCTGTACACTGGATGGGTCCTAAATCGTTTTTTGTCAAAACATTGGAAAAAATAACCTCTTTATCCTTCCATATACATAAAATACATATATATGCATGTGCCACATTCTACACGTCGTACCCATCCAAAGCTCAATGGAAACCAAGCAACGTTTCCACTACACACATGCATGCAAGGAGCCAAAATTCATATTATTGTGCTGGAGAAAGACAAAAACAGAGAGAGAAAAAAACTCAAAATTATTTTTCAGTTTATGACTGTTTCTCTGTCTACACCCCCCGCCCTCTCGCACACACATAGTACCAGCACATGAAAAGAGTCATAACGTGACGTTCACACATACATTGTTACAAGTTACAATGAGCATGTAAGGTAAAAGACACTGGAAATAAAGGAGAGTAGATAGAAAGGGAGACACACGGAAGGATAGACAAAAAAATCTCTCTCCAGCAAATAGGAAGACTGAACGGACGGATGGGGAATCCCACAGTTTCAAAGTTCCCTTTTTACTTCACAGTAGGAAGAAAAGGGGGACCGTCGTATGGGATAATATATATGCCCCATGAAAATTCGCGACTCAAAATATATGATTTTATCCATAATATTCCCTCTCTATCCTCCAGTCCCTTGCCTACATTATCACAATTCGATTTTTCAAGGAAACAATAGATTCAGTAAATTTTCCAAGTCAGTGTTATTTATATGGACGCATACGTATGTATGCTTGTATGCATTTTATACACACACATATACGTGACACCAGAAATTGTGGGAGAGGGGAAAGCACCATAACAGCGATGAGGCTCACAGCTCACAAGACTTGGTTGGCTAACAGAAGAGCGCATAGGGCATTTCTCCCCAAGTAACTGTGGCTACTCTTCCATTATGAGCCAACATTCCTGATAAAAACCACAGCAAGAGTCCAAAAAAGTTCATGGATATGAAAAAATCGTAAAATGAAGAAGAATATACCCGAAAAGAGAAATCCGTGGGGGGGAGGGGAATTCCCATTTTTCTATAATAGTAATGGTCACAGGTAGAAGTATGGCTGTACTACATTTAGGGTCTTCCATAATCATAATATTTCGTTCCGTAGTCCTGGCAAAATGAAGTAAAGAGGTAAAAGGAAGGAGAGAGAGAGAGAGAGAGAAGTAAATGAAACCGGGAACAACCGCCAAAGGACGGAAGAAGGCCGGGATAGAGGAAGATCTCATATGCACATCCATTGGTTTTACATAAGCCAAGCGGAAATGACGGTCAAGAAGGATGTTACAAAGATTTGTCCGGCTTCTCCTTTCTCTCTCCTCTTCCCAGCAACTTCACTAATAATAATGTTTTTCCAGGAGAACCATCTGGGGTCTAAGCAGGGATTCTAAAATCTACTACTACTACTACTTTTCCACCACTACAGTGGCTATTACCACAACAAACCTTACATGTCATTTAGACGCAGACAAACACATACTTTTGCTCACAGCCTGGGAAATCCAAGTACATGTGTGTGCTAGAGCGTACCGAGCCAAAAACTTATATATCTTGGGAGTTTACTACGAAAAGGCTCAACGTACATAGAAAGAGTGAGAGAGAGACAGCAAGGGAGAGCGAGAGAGAGATAGAGAGAGAGAGAGGTCTCCAACAGTTTTCTTTCATTATCAATATGCCAACAGTATTTACTCATTGCTTTATCTCTTCCAAAAGTTTGAAATCCCTCGACAGTCACACAACCCCAGAACTGCTGGTGGCGTCTCTTTTACTCTCTCACTCTCTCAATCACTCAATCTCTCTCTCTCTCTCTCTCTCTCACTCCCAGAATATCGTAATTGCCATTACTCGACGCTCGACTTATTATGAACGTAATCAAACATGCAGTGAAAATATGC
>JAQGBT010001529.1:0-31125 GCA_034698585.1 Disparrhopalites patrizii | reverse complement strand
GAAATTTTTTGTGACCATTGCGCCGCAGCAATATTACATTTGTGACCGCGACATCAAACCGGTTGGGCACCCCTGCTGTAGGTTGTTCAATTTTATTAACAGTGCGATTCACCGCGCTAGCATTTAACTTCCCGAAATTTAACTGGCTTGGATTGGAAGCCTTTCAAGGTAACGCACTTCATATTCATTTAACTAACGACAGAGGAAAGTGGCAAATCCTCAAGCGGAAGAAGTTAAAGAAGAAAGGCAAGAAAAAATCCACTCATTATTTGAGAGTGACGGGACAGGCGAGTGTTGTTTTTCTTTTTCTACCTCTCACACAAGGTGACGGTGACAAATGTCATCCAAAAATACTTTCCACCTGCACAACAAACACTCACTGTGCAGTAAATCTGGAAGAAAATCATTAAGAGTGCCCGGAACAACGTTGTGACAGCTATATATTGACAGCAATCTATAGTAAATAAATGGAAAGAAATAAAAGTTTTACTTCGTGTGTACCGCATCCTCATCAGATGGAAATACTCCGAATCTCATGATTCCCTGGGTTCTTGCAGCAACTGAAAAATTTACGACGATGAAGTTACTTGAAGACGAACAAATTCTCCCAAATCCGCTTTTCTGGTCCTTCTTTCATGCTTGGTCAGTAACTCCCCCGAAAATGCCGTCGTCAATGTCAACATGGCATCTCTCTTTCTCTCTGATGAATGATGCTCTTGTTAATCGACTTTAGCTTGACAGCAGCAACAGCTTCTTCTTCCTTCCCTTTTTCTCTCTATTCAACTGTAATGACCTCCAAAAAAATCAATGGTTTGCAGAAATCCTTTTCCCGACGAGAAAAAAGTCCAGAGAAAAAACATAATAATGGTAAAAAAAAACTTAAGTTTGCAGTCAACTGACTTCAGCAATTCTTGCTAGATCACCTATCCTCTACATATATGTATACATCAAGCATTCACATATGGGATACTCTTCCTATTGCTTATAGCAAGCATGATTTGCGCCAGTAAATAGAAAATTGGAAAAATTAACGAAAAAAATACCATAGTGGATGTAACTATTTCGCATTGGTTGACCACACACAATATCGGGGTCATACATCACTTTTATTCTTCTTCGGCGGCACAAAAAAGGAAAGAAAGGGAGAAAAACTAATTTGTAGGTAAGTGAGAAGAGAGCATAGCTAGAAGACGATGATGACGAAATTCGGTCAGCAGTAGCATTTTTTTACAATTTGATAGAGCACTCTTAGAAGTTACTTATACATATAAGTAGAATTGGATAGGGAACTCTGCAATATATGTAATTGTGGGAATTTCTCCCCAATTTTCTCTCCACGACTGGCTATATAGCACGGAGAAAATGAGACTGTCGTCTTTGTCGTCTTCCTAGAGAAAGAGTTTGTGTGAGTTGATTTTGATGTCGATTCTCTTTTCCTTGTGTGGGCTTCTCCTTTCTTTTGCACCATCCTTATTACTTACTTACTTTAGTTGTTGTCGAGTGGGAGAAAGCAAGAAAAAACGGAGAGTCGTGTGTGGATGTTCGAGTTCTGGTCCTGACATTGATTGGATCATCAATCATGTGACAAGTTCGTAGTACTCACTCACCAATTCCTTTTTTTTTTTTTACTTTCTCCCCGAGTATGTGCATCTTTCCTTTTCGGCTCTTTATTACACACGGTCTTAAATATTCGGCAACCTCTTGCTATAAATGTATAAGAAACAAGTTTGCCTACGTATGTATTTATATGTACATGCTCACTTTCTCCTTTTGTCCACGCTACTACTACGTTATTACAATCTCGATCAAAAAAAGACGTTCGCTCTATTTTCTACGCCATTTTCGTGTATTCATTTACGTCTTCACCGTCTCGAAAAAACATCCTTTTGGTCACTGTCAACAAATACGGATGCTGGAAAATTCTTTCGGGGACCTCTCAGCACTTGTTTCGATCCGGTATTCATTCACCTTGTCACGTAGAATACCTCCAGTGTTTCTTTCACGGCACGTTCTCACTATTCCTACGAACGGAGGATTTTTGTAATTACAATTTATACATATGTGCATGCATGTATATGTACACATCTACTAACTCAGGTATAGAGCTACTGTAACCGAGCACTGTAAGATATTGATTGTGAGGGCTTAATTTCGACTCATTTGATCCCTCTTTCAGGAATTACATTGAGCGTTTATGGGGACGTTGCTTAAAGACTCAAGTGTTTTTCGCTGCCTCTCTTCCCGTGCAAATGATTTCGTCTGTGAAAGTGAATTCAAATAATATTTTCCTGTGATTAGTGAAAAGATTGAGGCTTGAAAAAGACCCTGGCTTAGCATTTCCTCAAAGACTTCTCCTTACAGAAGGACGCAATGGATGGGAATAAATGGATGTTGGAGGCAGAGAGTAGGAAAAAGAGATCCATCAGCAGCACGGATTGAAAGTCTACACATTCGAAAATAATTCCAGCTGGTTGAATATTCACGAAGACGTAGGACAAGAGGAAGTAGGTGAGAAGGACTAAGAGAGAGAAAGAGAGAGAGAGAGAGAGTTGATCCGATTAAAATTACAGCATCAATATCCGTGAAAGGAGGAGGAGAAGTAAAAGAGAAGAGTATACACGAATGTGTAGGATAAACACATTCATGCAAATCAGAATTGTCTCCTTTGGAAAATTATTACCTTTGTAAGTCAAGGAAACGGGCCACAGAATTAAAATAGAGAGCCGGGGAGATGAAAAAGAGTGTAAGGGAAAGGAAAGAATGAGCTCAGGTTTTTTCCAGAGCTTTTCTCTCCTGCAAAAGGATTTGTATTTCCCGTGCCTCCTTCTCCCTTTCCCCTTCTTAAGCGAAATAGACAGGAGCAATAGGAACAATAAGTCAAGGAAAAGTGTGTGAATGTGTACGTCCCATTTCGCCTTATAACTGATTCTTTTTAGGAATATCTGCAATAAATTCCTACACAGGAAGTGTATAGATTTATAGTTGAGCATGGGTATATTTTTAGGGGGTATTACAGTTCTGGGGAAATTTCCATTCAGCTCACGAGGCCATATCAAGTCCCCATCATCATCTCTCCGAATGAAATCCCTGTTTTTTGGAGCTTTGACTGCGAGGCATCTTCATGGTAATCTCTCAATTGAAAGCATCTTCCAATGTGCACATACTTAATGCGGAAAGAGGAAGTGTGCTCTCATTTATTTTACACACACGGCATAAGTGTCTGGATGTACGAGGGTCGACTGAAAAGTTTTAAGGCTTGATATGAAGACGTACGAAATTAGACAAGCCTGTTATTGTTTCTCAATATAGACCCCTACTAGTTCAACACGCTATGCCCACTTCTCTTTCAGACTCTCGCATCCTTCCAAAAAAGAGTTACATTTTTTTGCTAAAAAACACCACTCACGGCATAGTTCAAGTTAAATATCTGCTTATGCACAGTGATTTTTTAAAATGTCGAATAAAGTAGTAATGGCTGGGGGTTTGGACTTTGTCATAGGGTGGGTGAAACAATCCCGTGAACCCGCAATCAAAAATAATGAGACCAGAAGCATCACCTATGGGATCCACGCATTGCCGGGGTTGTTTTTTGGGTCCAATCTGGGCTTCTTTGAGCTACTGTACCTTTTTTCACCCACAGCTTTGCGTAATGCTTTAATGTTTGGAAGTATTGTAAGATATTGATTGTCGTTTTGTGAGGTAAATATTTTAATGAAAGTTAACCCTTTCATTCCAGAACCCTCCGAAGGAAGTTTAACCCTTCATTTTTAAAGGGACCCTGTGCTTGAGCTTGTAAGACTGCATCTAAATTTTTTCAACTACAACTTTACCTTGTACATGGAAGAGAAGTCACGAAACACCGTTGCTAAATTTCATCCGGTCGTTTCTTTTAAAATAATAATATTTGATGTCATTTCTGATCTCTTCTTTGGTGAAATTCATTTTTTTCTTGACTTTTTAAATTGGCGACCGCACTCTTCGGCACTTCGGCAGTGGTTAAAGCTACAGGACCAAGATTTTGCATGCGCTCAAGCATGGAGTTTACAGGAATGTAGAGGATTTTCATTTCCGACTGCATTATCATATCAAACCTAAAGACTTTTCAGTCGACCCACGTATATGTTATGTGCATAATGTGAGTCGGGTTGTATGTACATATACATAAAAAAGAATTGTTCTGGCACAAGGAAGAAAAGGAACAAGAGATATTTTGGGGGATAAAATAGAAAATAAAGACACGGAACGAGTTTGCAGAAATGTTTGGAGAAGAGAAGGAATAGGACCAAGCTATTACTTACTCTGCGAATCAGAGTAACTCTTCCTCTCCTGGAAAACTCATGGATGAGCGTGTGTGCAAGATTTGTGTGCCGGAGAGGAAACGAAGAGAGAGAGAGTGAGGAGGAGAAATAAAAGGACAGAGGCAATGATAACCACAGGGGTTCTCTTTAGCTTAAGACTATACAGTATTTTATAGTTGAGGGGACAATTTATCCATTTCGAAAGCAAGTATTCTCTTCTGGGTCCTTTACCTTCTAAAAGGCTCCTGCTCTTCGTCACCCAAAGCGGGTAAAAGCACATAGGTATGTATGTGTGTGGCATGCACATACATACTGTCTCCTACATTCACAGTTTTTTCTCTGTGGGCACTGAAACTCTCTTCTAAGTCCCTCATTTTTTCTCCTTGCCGGGTAGGGAGGCGGGGGAGGAGTGGAGGAGGTTTGCTTTGAAAAACTATTTGTCAAGAAACCCGCCTTTACCGCATCCTCTCATAAATCAATGTCTCTCCTCCTGATTAGCCTGATTCGTATATATAGGAGCCGCTTGCTTCCATGCAAGAAGGGATTGCTGGGCTATCTATCAAAAGCACCCAATCCAAAAGGTCATTCTAGTAGGACGAGGAGTCGGAGTTAAAGGGAGCATGGAGGACCTGGAGAACCCACGGCGTCAGTTCCCTCCTCGCGTCACCTTTGAAGAGAAAAGGAGGGGGAATTCATTGAAGCTTTCTTTCTCCCAGCCCCTCCTCCCCTTCCCCTCTTCTCTCCCTTTTCAATTAGCTAAATAGACAGGAGGATGGGGTGACGGGAAGAACCGGAAGAAAAGGAAAACGGCAGAGATAGACAGAGAGAGAGAGGGCAAAAGGGTGACGACGAAGCCCTTGCACCTCCTCACTACTCTCACTAAGCAAGGACACCCCGCAAAGATCATTCATTTACACAATCATTTTTTCCTTCCTACCCCGAGTGACATAATGAGATTCAATTCCCAGGAATTCGGCCTTTCTCAGCACATCCAATGTTATCTCTCTTTTATTACCACTAATAGTACTTCCTCTCCTTTGATTTTTCCCTCCATGCTGGATTCCAAAGAATGAGCAGAGAAAAAACGAGTTCTTCGTTTGTCATCTTAAATATGATTTTCTTTTCTCCCACTTCTGGCCCGAATTCCAGTTTCATTCACAAATCAAAGAAATAAATGCAAACGAATTTGTTTATTGGGGAGTTCAAAGATGAAGAAAGGGATCGGGATCAAGTAGGGGGAATGCCGTAAGCGTGTACCTACATGGACTACGGAAGGAGGTACATTGTGGAGGAATTTTTAATTAATTTCCTGTCAAAGGCAACGCCGGCTATAAGAGTAAACTGCTAACTGCTACTATGACGCAATGATTCTACCCACGTGTAGCAGTTTGTACGTAATAGGAAAACAAGGGATGAGGTGAGAACGACTAGTGCAAGAATGATAGAGATGTACTTTTTTTTTTAATTTTCGGTTGATTGTAAATTACACTTCGTACCTGAAGATGGATAAGAAAGATGAAAAAGGAGAAATTATGGTACAGATTACGTGTGGTGTGACATACTTAAACCACAATGGGATATTACGCGAGGGCTCAAACTTTGGGACTGAGAAAAAAAACACGAGGATATGAGTACGTATACGTATAAGATGGAGTTGACGTTGTTTACTGGGATGGTGTTACAGTGAAATTACATGTATGTTTATAGGTTAGGCCAGTTTTTTATTCGCACAAGAAATGAAGACGAGAGAAACAAGTTTTTTTCTTATTCTCTCTCCATCTCTTCGGATCTTCCTTAAGGGGATTTTTATGCGACAAATAATGGTGAATTGAAGGTGTATGGCTTACACTTAAGGAAGTGGTTAAGGAGAATTAGCTGGGCAGAGATGTGCAAACCTTTTCCAATGAACCCCTCGGTAGATGTTATTGTAGGTCATCAACCACTATGTCAGACACTTTAACTCATCTCTTCTCACTCCTCCTTCATAAACCTATTGAGACTCTTGGCAGACCAAAATTTCACAAAAACAAGTCGGGAGGAGGGAAGGTGAAAAAAAAACTAAGCAACAACTTGGCTTGGATTTTTTCCCGAATATTGCTTTGAGAACAACTATTTTGTGGTTACCAACTTCACTGCCAAGAGCCGCATCCCTTCGCTCGTGTTCCTCACAAATTTTTCAGTGAATTAAAGCACATACATTTTAAATATTTTCCAGTGTTCCATTTTTGTAGTGTAGTACGGTTTGTTCCTAGTCGGGAATCCAGTACGTTGCAGGAGCACTCCATCCATTGCTTACATACGGTCTAATAAGAGGAACTTCCGGATTTCTCTAGGATGTCGGCTGAATACACGATTCTACACTTTTATCTTGCCGTTGTAAGTGCCTCAGTTCTCTTTTTTGCCTACAATTTCCCCATCAGGATGTACTTAGCGCCGTGTTTCAAGGGACGACAAAAAATAAAAACTTCATCGGCGTGTTGATTTGTGCATTTTTGCCTTACCGGCCATGGGATTTAAAAGTTTCCTTTGGATTTCATACAGTGGATGAATATTGCAATGTGTATGCACGTATGCCACGTATCTATGTATTTTCTTCTGCATTGATTTGCCTTTTGATTTGTGTGGGAGAAAACAATTGAAAACGTAAATTATTTTTATTGTCCCAATGAATGACTTTCCAGGCACATCATACACTCTGGGTTCTCACGAGATCTTCGGAATCAGCCGGAGATCATAATCTATGGTTCCCTTTCGGGGAAGACTTTTTCGTGTTGATTGGTGCCCTTTATCTCGTCTGGATTATCTTCTTAGACTTTTACTGTAAAAGTGAGAGTAACAAGGAGGTACGTGTGATTTCCCGTTAGACACATTGCAATTGCAACTTTTTGAAACCGTCGAAAATAGGAAAAAAGGGACGGTCTCGGTAAATTCGTATTGTTTTTGTACACAGTTCATCGAAATCCTTCAAGATGCCGGGTTGACCATCTTCTCCCTGCTCATGAACAGCGTCTTCTGGGTCAATAAATTCATGAGTTCGTTGGCTTTGGGGGTAAAATTTTGGAGCATTTAGTTCAAAATTACGATCCTACGCCTGTTGATGGAGTTCCCTGGAAATGGAGTACGGGCAAGCCGGATGTTTTAGTTTAATTAATTACTGGATCTTCCTTTATGACAGGTAGTGCAGGTGCTGGCGCTAACTGGTCCCTTGTATTTACCTGCCCCTGTGGACCCCAATCAACGGAATAGGCTGGATCCCATCCAGGGATCTCATCCCTTACAGCGTGTCTTACTCATTCTCAGCTCAGTCTTAACTGCTTTGAACATTGGTAATCTCCTCCTCGGTCTCATGGCACAGTCCTGAGGAATACGCTACCCTCCAAGAGCCCTTGTCTCTACTTGTACAGGTTGGAACTTTTGAACGACCGATTTTGGGTGGTGGGGAAAATTGACTTTCTCCTTAATGGAAATATTCTCCCGTGACTATTCCGCCGGATTAGTTCTTTTCAGTGACAAAGCTATTGGAAAGAATCAAATGTAAAAATCTTCAGTAGTTGTGTACATAAAAAGATGAATAGTTGCTACCAAAGAGAAGCGATCGAGTGACCCATATGTCACACACTTGTCCATACAGTGTTTAATGATCAAAATTATGGAGTGAACTCCTTTTCTCATCCTGCGAAAACAATAATAATTATCTTATGCTTTTTCCAGACCAGTTTAGCTAAACAGAATGGAAGCAGACAAAGAAAGGGAAAGAGGAGATGCGTGATGAATTGCTCATTTTGTTACCTTGACAGTGGATGAAATGTTACCTGTAATTATCTATAAACTATGAAAGCGTGCATCTCGCATCTCGTGCAAGTGCCTCATATCATTTTGCTTTGTATATATATATATATATAGAGAGAGAGAGAAAACGAATTCTACCTTTTCGACTTCACACATCCATTGTTTGCTCTGTTCACAGAGTACTTGTTTCTTGTACTAATAATTCCCTAATTCCCTACCCAAAGCATAAGTTGGACGTCGAATCAAGTACTCTGTAACACAAATGCACTGGTTGAATAATAACAACATGATTTTTTCGAACTTAAAACGTAGTAGTATTTTTTAGCTATCCCAAGTGTACATGTAATGATGTAATACGTATATTCCGTGTAATGGAAATAAAAATGTCGATATGCACTTAATTCTGTGTGAACTGGTAATCTCTCCCGCTATTAGCGTTGTAAATCTGCATTTTCCTCGAAGCATGGCAGTGCTGTAAAGCTCCAGATGGCAAACTACAAATTTGTTGTGAGCCTTCGGGGTACTTAAAACTACCACTTAAAAAGTTATCAGTTAGCACGTTTTCTCCAGGCACCGATTCCAAAAAAAGATAGGCAAAAACCATTTTCATGTGTATTCCAGTACTCGCATAAATGCAGTTATACGTGCCTACCAATAGCTTCCTTTTATTGATCCTTCCAGCAAGATATTTTTTATTTGGCATCATGCATTAAATATGGGACTAAAAAATAGCCGTTTAAGTAAAAATATGTATGTTCATTGGACGAAAATTGATCTAATAATATGTAAATTCACAAAAAATAAGTGGGTCAATGGGCGTTTAAATCCCATGCTTGCTACATATTTGGGCGTGTAAAAAGTGTTAAAAAAATTGTAATGACTCTTGTGTTTCACATGAAAAAGAGTGCCGACTGAAAAGTGCTGTGCAAATAGCATTTTGTACCACGAGCAAGGAGCAAGTTTGAACTTTGAAGAAAAAGCACATTGGGAAAATGTTAAGTCAACATATAGAACCCTTCCCGTTTTTCCACGGGGAGAATTGGCGTACATATGGATGTAATAATAACAATAATGTAGTATACCCCGATATAGATAATATAAAACTATTCTCACCCCAAAAATCTGTGCAGCTGATACGGGTATAATGCATATCGTAATAAAAGAAAACTGCACGTACATTTTTTATGACTTGTTCAAGCTCATATGATGATGCTGAGACTCTGCTGGAACGTTTCACTATTTTCTTCGACCTCCAGGAGCTGTTTTATTATGTACAAGTAAATTGCTGAATACTCCATACACTCAAGTGTATACAATTGAACTCCTCCTTGGTCTGCCTCAACGAAATTCTCCGTCAAGAGTGCCTACTTTGCACATTTCAGGCGATTTCTCTACCAAATGATGGAAGATCATTGATGTGGCTTGATTTTTAGGCGTCGTGCACAGTGCACATATTACGAAAACAGAATCCGGGCAAAAATCCCCACTCCTCCTCTCCTCATCAATGCTAAGTCAATGGGCGGAAGACCCTCTCATCCCTCTCGACTGATGACGTATAATACCGTATGTTCGCCGAAAAACGCAACCCACTCTTCTGCTTATAACTTCTCTACAACAAGGCGTAAACACGAGAGCATTAGCTTGTTGGACTGCTAAGAAGTCCAGCATTCAGAATTGATAAGTAATTTTATTCAAAACCTTTAACTTTTAAATTAATTGCAAGTGAAACGCGTTAAAAAAAATCACATGTTAACATATGGGGTTAATAAATCATCGTCCTGTGCAATTTTAATTTATGCAATATTTTCGGATTGTAAATGATAGCTTGTTGGAATTTTAAACAGTCAGGCTTTCAGAATTGGTAAGTGTTATCATGTGAATCATTTCCGTTCAAAAGGTATGGGAAAATAAAGGGATGCAGTTTTTTCCATGTTAGCAAACGACACCGCCAGCATGCGCAACCCGCGAAGAAGTGTTTCAAGGAACTTTTCGCAAATAATCAACCGGCGCGCAGGAAACTTGGAACGATGTCGATATTGCTTTAGTCAAAGGATCTTTAATTTCCCGCAATATTTGTCATTATCGATTTCGTAAGTTTTACAGTGACGTTGACAAAAGAGCAAAGGTTCTGCATAATTAAATCTTAGTGAAAGTACTGAAATTCAAGTTTTTTATCTCTGATTAGACAGTAAAAATTTTGCAGTAAAATCTCCAGATAGAAATTGAATTCTAAATTCACTCGTGGAAAATTTCAAACAAGAAAGAGCAGTGAAAAAAAGAAAAAGAAACAATTTCATTAAGATCCCGAAAATATGGAAAAAACTAAAATGGCACTGGACGATGATTTATTAGCCCCCATATGTTAACATGTGATTTTTTAAGGCGTTTCACTTGCAATTAATTTAAAAGTTAAAGGTTTTGAATTAAGCTATACTTATCAATTGTGAACGCTGGACTTCTTAGCAGTCCAACAAGCTAATGCTCTCGTGTCTTCACATTGTTTTAGAGAAGTTATAAGCAGAAGAGTCGGTTGCGTTTTTCGGCGAACATACGGTAATATGGTATATGAACGACGTATCTTCGACTCTTCGAGCAAGAGCAAAAGCCAGTTACGTAAACATGTAACACCAGTGGAACTGTGCAACTATACTTGCCCTTGAATAAACACGATCCATGACCCTCTGCACACCATTCCCCAATCGCCCCACGAAGGAGCCGGACTGTTGGCGGTCAAAGTGCAGGGATACACAGCCAGTCTTATTATGGAGATCTACTAATTGTAAGGTCCACATGGGAGGACATACGTATGAGCCTCACGGCCAAGAGACAAGTGCTGCAATGGATAGAATGTCACACAACTTTCACAGTCTTTGCGCTCGTGATAATCTGCTTGGACTTGGAGTATCAAAAAATATGCCGATAAAAATGGTCATTTTTTATCTTTCCGTACTCACACAGTTAATGTTAATGCTGATAACTTGTTGCTTGTTGTCGAGGTGTGCAAAAAATACAGGTACTAAAGTGTGATATTGTAGCGCATTAGTTAACCAGTCGCACGTTGGAAATGAACAATTTTGCTTTTTAGTGGAAAGCTGGACAATTCTCAATTCGTTATTACCGTCAGACCGTCACTTTCAAGGACTGTGTAATTTTTGTGTTCACAACAAAGAAGACATGGGCATTGTCAAGTTCATCTACGTGAGCATTGTAAGTACATAATCAACTTCATACTAAACTAATTACTAGTAATTCTCCAGAATCATTGCTACGATCTACGACTTTGATTATAGAAACTTAAGAGGCAAAAGAAGTGTGAGAACGTATTATGAGAGAAAATACTGAATGAGAAAAAGACCTCCGTTCTTATGACCAGGATGGAAATTGCAGGCTCTGGAGATGGCGATGGTGGTTCTCCAAAGTCCACAGGTGGCTTGGAATAGGGGCACATCCTGGCTGACACAATTTGATTTTGTCTTCCTCATCGTCGCAGTTTTGTATGCTTTTGGTTCTGTCCTCTGGTTTCTTTACTTTAAAACTAAAAACAGCACTCCTCAGGTAAGACAATTGATTCAAATAATTCCATTAATAGTAATTCATTCACAAAACGAATTCATTATTTACTGGATACATTATAATTGAGTGTTCACCGGATAACACATAAATAATACAATAATTGTTCAACCACAAAGCGGCTATTTAGTGTTGTACATACATGATGTACACACCGGCTACCGGTAACTGTGAATGAACGAAAAGAAGACATAATTCAAAAAAATGAAAGTAAAATATGGAAAATAAGTAATAATCTTCGTCCCCAGGCTTGCGTGGTCCGTCGATGCCAAGGGGCAGTACTAGCTGTGGTGGGCGTCTTGATGATTTACGGGTCGTGGTACACCATCTCTGAAGAAGGAATTAGTGGCGTCAGACTAGTCCTTGGGGTACTGTGATACATTATAATCGGAAGTGAATACAATAATAGTCTGCCCAAACAAAAGTAGCGGAATACAAACACGGTTAATATAGGGGCATAATGTGTATATGTATAAGTTAATATGGTTTGACGATCTTTACGTAGAAAGGAGAAAATGTAGCTTTGAATGGGAAATGTTTGCTAAATCCAGGTTTTTGCCGTGGCGGACTCTGTCTTGTACCTAGCCCGCCCTCCAGTCAAGGGGGATCCTGGGACTGAAAGGACATTAGGGGTGAGCATGCAAGGCGGGAATCATCACGCTCCAGTTTTTGTCGTATCCTCCAACGATCTACCAGCCTATGAAGAGCCCCCTTCCTATTACGAGGTGACCCTGGAAGATGAAAAGAAAAATCCGACAGTGGTAACGCAATCAAACACATAGTAAATGTCACAGTATCTTCCCACAGAGCTGTATTGCAAGAATTACCGTCTTCCATATTGTCGGTTCATTGACGACTCCGAAAAAGCTAAAATATCAACGGTGAATATGGCTTTTACGTAATCGTGAAGAAGCCGAAAAACGTGACAAGAGCCCATAAACGCTCACGAAATTGTACAAATTAAAAACGTTTTCCTTTAGCATACGAACTCTTGTCTGTAAATATAAATACTACTATTTCCCCCGTATAGGCTTAAGCGACATAACCACAAGCTGTGTGAATTCTCAGTTGTCGATTACTTTGATTTTGACACTTAAGACACGAGCCAGAAGCCGTTGACGATCAATTTTTATCACACCCTCAAATAGATGTACCTAATAATAGTATTATACAAGTGTAGAGTAGTGAGAACGTTGGAAAGTGAAATAATATTTTGCGCCAATAAAGTTTTTGAACGTTGTTTTTGAAAAAACAATTGCATTTTTTGAAAAACAAACACGGGTACATAGGGTGACATTGAAGGAATAATTATTGAAAGAAATAAGTTCCACGTGACAGCGTTATCGATATTTTAATTATTCTGTATTGCGAATTGTGGGAAAATGAAATTGACTGTGAGAACTGAGTAGTAAGCTGTAACCTTGAGTGCAACATGGCAACACCAGAAAAAAGTCTCTAATGAAACTAGAGATTGCAAAAGTGCTTGCAAAAGCTATAGCCGTGAAAACAAGGTGTGTAGGAAGTTAGACGGAAACAATCGTAAATAAGACTTAATGAAGTCCTGGCAAAGTTCTTAAATGTTTAGCTACACAGCATAATATGGAGTAACATTGGAAAAGAAAGTGTTGACAACCCATTCCGTTTCGTACATACAGCTGTGTACAAGCACATATGTGCGTTCCTTGTGCCTAACACGTTTTAAAAAAGTGAACAAAAAAAAAGAAATAGACAAAGACCAGGGTTTTGTCCATTAGACTGAGGGTAGTCCAGTTGGATGGGAAAGGAATTGGCAGTTGACTAGCCCAGAGAAAACATGCTTGTTGGCGGTGAGAGAAGAGAAAGAAAGTCATTCTCACTCCGCCCTTTTTTTCTCCAAAAGATTCGCGAATGGAAGGAGGGAGAGGGAAGGTTTTTGGAGAAGATACGAGCACTATTACAAGCTCGCCTCTCCCGGAGTGCTGATAGTCATGGCTCGTGAAATGTACTGGAATTAGAAACAGAGTAATAAAAACACCACGGCTTTCTTTTCTTTTCACACTTCCTTCCTTCGTCTATCCTGGAGGGGAACAGAACTCTCTCAATGGCTCCTTTACGTCCCTAATAAAGCCGGAAAAAGTGTTAATGAGCTGTATTTAAGTAAGATGCGACACCTGCCTGGAGGTGGTTCTCTCTATCCTTTTCTCTGCTTTGTCCGCCTCACACTCTCTCCTCTTCTCTCTCTTTCAACGCATTTCGGCCCTATCTCTGTTCCTCTCTGTCAAATGCGTCTTTTACTCGCAAAGACAAGGAGAAGGCGGAAGGTGATAGTTACAAGGTACTTTTTACTTGGTCTCCTCAAAACCACGGAATCACAAGAGCTGGAGTAACTCGTCGTAAAACGCGTGAAAGAGACAAGGGGTCCCTCCATCGCGTGACGAAAAAGAGTTGTACGTGTGCAAAAACCTCTCTTCCCTCTTCACACTGAGCTCTTCACAACGATTGTACTGGAAATAATAGAAACTACTTTTTTTTTATGGAAAACAAGAATACATCCTCGTGAATAAACTAAATCAAATGAAACCTAGACAGAAAAATGGGGAACAACTTAATTTAAAGGAAAGCAAGAGAAATTATGGAGTGCAGTTTGGTCGCGTTCTTCCAATGTATCTAAATCTAAACCTAAATAATCATTTCATACAAATTCTGTAACACTTTGCATTGTCAATTTCACACAAGCAGGGACATGGTGGGACGGTGACACTGAGCGAAAAAATCTCTTTCGTTTGTTGCCAATTGCAAGTGCTATAGCATTACTGCTTGCCTATTGGTTAATTTGGTGCAACGGAACTGCCAACTTCTGCAAACATTGAAAAAAAATTCTCTTTCATTTTTTTAATGCATAAAAAACCCTTCTTATGTTTCTTGGCTTCCTTATTTTGTCTCTCTTTACTTTTCTTTGTCCTTTGCAGGTCTTTGTTTTCTCTCTACTAATATTTACTACCTTTGTTTGTCTCTTTACTCTCAGCTTTTGTTTCAATTTACACTTCTTTTTCCTTTGCCCCTCTCTCATTACTCCCTTTTCTCTTTCCGCTTTTGTCTCTCTCTTTGCTCTTCTTCTCTCTCTCTCTGCTCTTCTTCTCTCTTCTCTCCTGTCTCTCTCTTTCCTCTTCTAATACTGTCTATCTCTTTGCTCTAGTACTGTTTCTCTCCTGACTCACTCCTCTCTCTCTCTCTTTGCTCTCCTCCTGTCTTTACTCTCCTGATTCTCTCTTTCCTATATTATACTGTCTCTCTCTTTAATCTCCCAGTCTCTCTTTACTCGCTTTCTGTCTCTCTCTCTTTATTATACAGACATACCTCCATTTGTTATGAAATTATGATTTATCTATTTGTTTTATGCATGCAGGACGGTGAAAAAAGAAGAGTAGTGGCAAAATTCCAGCGTATTTTTAAAATACATGTATTGGAAAGAGACGTATTTAAAAAATATTTTTGTAGTTTGTAATTGCATTTTCAAATACAGATATACATATGTTCTAAATGTATTTCGTAATTTGTATTCAAATACGCGAGGTTTTTGGAAGTATTTTGCTGTATTTGTAGGAGAGAAACAGAAGACGAGTAAAGAGATCCAAGAGATGAGTCCAGAGAACTAGAGACAAAAGCAAAGAGAGAGAGAGAGAGAAAGTGAGTAATGATGGAGAGGGAAAGAAAAAATAAGTGAGTTGAGACAAAAGAAGAGAGTAGGAGTACCAATCGCAAATAATTAACGGTGATACATAAATCTATTTTTTTTTCCGACACTGGTGACATTTAATTAATACAGCACTTTAAAAAATTAATAAAAAACCAGCGCAAATTCTCGAAGTGTTAATCGGCCTATACATGAGTATTTTTGACACGTTGTTAGTTGTTATGTTGTTATTGCTAACCGTCGCGGTGGCTGCCCGGCGCGGCGGACGCCGTTGGTTTTGGCTAGTAATGTACCATGTATAATTTATAATTCTTACACGTGTGTGTTAATGAATCAATCCGAGGGGGTAAAAAGCTTGATAGAAAGCGAAGCCGTTAAAACAACAAAATCGTTTTGCTCAAGTGTGGTTTGGAGTTTGGACACTAGCATACCATAATCAACATAGGTACATAGGTAGGTCAACAATCAACACACGGCACACAATTCGTAGGCTCCGAAATTACGACTTACGACAAATACAATCTCTTCCGGCTTTAAAAAAGTGAGTCGACTATCATATGGTCGCATTTCATAAGAACAAATGCCGAGGATAGAAAAACTGTAGCTGCCATGGCAGCTGTAAGCTCTGGCACAAACAGTTATTTTATTAGATTACGTCTTACATCTAGTTTATGGATTTGAATGTTTATGTTTCGATTTCAGTTCAGTTCATTCATTTTCATGGCGAATCTTCCATTTTGTACGTTCGTGATGCACTTTACATGTATTATAAATTATAATGTATATGTTTGTAATTATATCTAAAGGTATTTACAGTTTACATAGATTGTGATTTGTAGATACTGTGACGTGAACTGTGAAATAAATTGTGACTGCAGTGAGTATGAGTCGAGTACAATGTATGTAAATTGCACATACTGACATACTATTGTTTATTGTATTGTAGGTACATGTCATGTATACATGAGTCATGAGTGTTTTTAAGTTTTTGGAAAGGTGAAGGTTTATTTGTCCCAATTTCCAATTTTTGTTGGTTCGTCACACCAAAACTAATGTAATCTTCTTCTATAAATAAAGTTCGAGTACAAACTGTCTTTTTGTTCTTTTAATCCGAATAGCTAAAAAACCTAATCCTCTTATTTCTATTCCTCTCCGTGACGGTCTCTTATCTCTTACTCTCGTAGTTGTAGTTGGTATCGAAAGGGTAAATCCATCAAAGCCAGCTACGCCAACAGTAGTTGTACATACATATATTTACATTGACAGAAGTGGAGGCAAAGGGAATTGTTGTATTCCCATGATCTAAAAGGCTAGAAGCCACAAATCAAGTTGCTTCTGTGAATCAAACCATATTATCATCACTCCTACATCAGTACTCAGTACTGGTGCCATTGAGTTTGAGCTTGTGTGTGAATAGTAAAACAAAGAACAATGTGACTAGTGATACGATTTGGTTGGGTTCACAGGAACTTGATTGGTTAGGCATGAAACCAGGAAATAAGAGTGTCTTCACAGAGATTTTTCCTCTTCGACTCGACTGTCCCAGAAGAGCCCGCTTTTGAAACAAAGTGCTTGATGGCAGAGCTTGATTTTGTGAATATATTATCTTCATCTTCGTCTCTTTGCAATGAATGGCTCTTATTTTCTCTGCAACACATCCAATGGTTCCTTTTGATTCTTCCACTGTGCCATCTGCCATCGGGGGGATAAGGAAGTAGTGTGAAGGAAATGGTGGAAGACATGCGAATTGGTTGGGGGAGACAGCGTCTAGAGTAATTCACACAACTTCCAAGGAAAGCAAAGAGAAAGGAATGCGGAAGGAATAGTGTGTTTATAGGAGTAACGGAAAGCAAAAATCTGAGGAAGTTCCTTCGTGCCCTTAAAAAGAAAAGGATAAAGACACGTTTAGTGTAAGTATTATTTCTCGCTCTCATGCACACAGACACAACGCGTCCAAGTATTTATTCTTGTTGGCTAGGACCTAGCAACTCCCGTAGTATGTAATGGCTCTTGAAATGCTTTTTTCTACACGTTTTCAGTTCTCGTGGATACATACAGACTTCACGTCATTACATCCACTACCAGCTCTTGGAGAGAGAAAGCCAAAGGGGAAAGAAACTAGAATTGCAAAGAGAAAAAAAAATAGAATCCGAGCAGGAGACAAGTGAGAAATACTTTCACCATATATCTACTAGCAAGCAATAAGAATTACTTTTTTTTCTCTCTCTCTTTATTACTCGTTACCACTTCTTTTCTATTACTCCTATCTTATCATTTATCTGTCAGACTTTGTATCTTCACATGGCCTCCCAGTTGACTTTTCTGCCCGACGCCCTCGTCTGCCTACTTGATGCTCAACCACTCATTACGGATGTGTGAAAGTGCGGGTAACAAGACAGATTTCCCTCCTGGCTTTACTTCACTTTTCTCCCACTTCTTCTACATGTGATAGAGACACGGCGGTTCATGGCGTCAGGCTCCCTCTTCCAGTTAAAGGTTTGGACTTGGCACTTGGGACGAGACAAATGATTCGGATGTTTAATTTGTAGATTGTTTTGGTTCATTTTCTTTCTTTGTATCTTGACTACGAAGGCTCTTAGTGAGTTGGAGGTGCCTCCGTACCCGGCCGTCCACGGTGTCGCCTCCCTCCTGTCTAAGTTCGCCTCGGAAGTTATCAATGAAGGTCCTACCAGCCGACAGGAAGTGGTGGAATTAGGGGCATATGACACGATTTGTGCATTGTGGACTCTCTTTTGTCAAACCGGCGTTTGTGGGGAGGATGGCGTGCGAGATTTAAGGTAATTCAAATAGACAAATTAGCTCCTAAAACTGGCCTTACTTGTTGCATTTTGCTTTATAACGTCATTGTATCGCCACTTTACAGTCCGGAAGCTGAGGAAATCCGTCGAACGACGTTAGAAGCTCTGTACGCCATCACAATTGGTTTTCCTGATATCATTGACTCCAGAGGCTTTGTCATGGTTCTTCAAGCCCTTGAGTACGTTTCCCAGCATTTCTACGAGTCTCTTTTAATTTGCCTACATGTATGCATTTGATATAAGAGGCATTTGGAAAACGAATATGACAGCCCGAGGATCCCCATACCTACGCAGATTTTTGCTTTGAAAGTGATTCGGAATATTTGTACAAAGAGTGAACAGAACCGGGATGTCTTGGCCTCCTACTTTGAAATCATTCCTCCGCTGGTAGCTATCCTCCGTCAGAATAGTCCCTCGGCCGATTACATCTTCCGGGTTTGTCCTCTTTCGCTTTTCCTCCTCATCCCCCTCTTCCTCCTACCCTCCTCATTTTTAGACAGAATGAACACTCATACAGAGCACTGAAGTAATATGTTCCGCAACTCGCCGTCAGTCACTCTTTGCGCCTTGAACCATATAGTTGAATTTGTGCGTTGTGCCTAAGTTTCAACAATCCTATACGAGCGAATTTGTATTCCTTATAATGTACATACATTATATACATATAAGGAATTAATGCTCTATATTTTACAGTTGCTTCTCCCTTCCATGCCCCATGTCTCTCTGTTTTGATGACTTTATATGCAAATCATCATAATGTCTCCTTTACCCCCACGAGAGTGGGATTAAAATAACTAGAATCGTAGGGCTGGAGGAGAAAGGACAGTCAGAGAGAGAGAGAGGAAGACGAGCTGATCTATGGAGAAAGCTGTAGAAGAGTAAAATGCTGACAGCTGTTTCTGAGCACAAATTTAAGAAGGAGAAAAAGAGAAAAGAAGTAAAGGAGGAGCATTGAATAGATTGGCGGCAGCTCCTAGGAATCCTTGTAATGATATGATCGTCTTGCTGACATTTCGTCTCTCCTTCTGATTTCCACTTCTGGTGCTTCTCTATCTCTTCGTCTCTCTCCTTCCTTCGCTCTCGTGTCCTCACACTCACAATGAGAGGGATGAGCAGCATATACAAAGCGCTTTTACTCTCCGGCAGATTTGCTGATTCCTTCCTAAGATTTTGATTTGAATTTCAATCAGAAGAGTCTTGTGAAACTAATTTATCTACCATTCAAGGCGTTTTTTTTGTATTCCTTTGCTCCAGCAACTCGTGTAGAGATTTCTCTCCATCGAGAAGAAGGAGGAGGGAGGAAGTGATGTCAAAGGAAATGAAGAAATGATTTTAGATACAGATTCCCCTAAATGATGCAAGCCCCTTGTCTTTTCCTTCCTTTTTCCCTTGACTTATGGGCACTACTTATAAGTGTATGTTTTAATGTGTTTCTGGCTCCCATATGTATACGTCCAGAGGCCACGTATGTATACTATGTATATTTGTATGATCATGACCACGGGATCTAAATGTTGGTATACAGTGGTGTAGCGCCGTAAAGTCGCTCATTCTAGCCGATGACAAACGAGTTGCATACAATCGATCAGCAGAGAGAAAACGGATTCTCTTCGAGACCCAAGCCGTCCGCTATCTCTCCCAGTTTCTCAATGGTAAGACTTTCTTCCTTTTTCTACATCCATATCCTTTATCATTTCCTATACTAATAGCTTTCCAAACTTCCTTCACTCCGTTTGTGTTATGCATACATAGAGCGAGTACACTTTTATCCCACAACATTTGTATTGTATAGAGAATAGTAAGTAATAGATCCACTGTTCCTTCCTCTCCTATGGCTTTAAGCGCTCCTTGTTAGCTTTTGGGAGAGAAAGGGAGACAGAGACGACACATCATAATTAATTTCCAACTCGCGAGTCTCTCTCTCTCTCATTTCCTTCGGATACTTGTACGTATCTCCTTGTTTATAGGTATACACTGTTTTTTTACACTCGGGGAACACAGATTTTCCAAGTGTACATACATGACCATTGGCTCTTGTGGGTTGCGAGGAGAAAGGGGGAGAAAGCTGTCCAAATAAGTCCCTATCTGTTCACCATCAGGGAAAGCAGCGGTAGTCGGAGAGTGCTTTCTCCGGAAAGCCAATAATCCCATCGAAATTAAATAGCGTAATTACTATATAGAACTCATCTGCGTGAGTGATACTGCACAGGGAGTTTTGTGGAGGAGCAGAGAGATTTGGGTGTATTTCGTTTCTCTTCCTGTGTCTCAGTTTCTCCCTCTCTCTCTCTCTCTGTCTCTCTCTCTCTCTCTCTTTGCAACCCAAGTCGGGCGTGGAGGAGTGTAGTAAAATATGTACTTATTGCTTTCCCGATGCCCCACATTCGCTTCCGTTTCAAAATCTCCCATTAAGGGTGGCAGGGTAGGGAGAGAAGGGGAAGGAGAAGGTTGAAAAAGAATAAGTGTGGCTTTTCTGCTGCTGGACTAATAGTGATGGTGGAAGTCTGGATGTGGAGAAGTAGTCGTAATAATAATATGTTGATGCGAAAGCGGGCTGTTTGTTATAGATTTTCCAGACGAAAGTCCCACGCGGAATGCCATCGTGGTGGTTTTGGGTGCCATGGCCTGCCGGGAGGACTACTGCATCTCCATGGAGGCCGCCCTCCCAGCCATTGCCCACATCCTCTCCAAAAAACATTCAAACACGGTTAGTATGACAAATCGATGATAGTTCATCTAACTAGCACACACAGACCTCTCACCATTCTTTAGATCCGACCTTTTAAATGATTCTTGGTTGTCTTGGAACCCTCTTCTTGACCACAGGCTTTTACGTTTTATTTATTCTCCCAAGAAGATGTGTATTTATGTTGATTTCCCGCTTTGGTCCATGCCTCTTTTTTTCAACGAACGTACAAATGTATGTACATGAGAGAGACAAGTCTCTGTATCCTCCAAGCCTTGTATCCTATTTTCTCCCTGCGTCCGGCTGGCAACAAAAGGGGAGGCGCATTTTGGGTTCTTATACGATTAGTATAATATGTGACCACTCGGCCTGGGTCCTTGCCATAACTTGCATGACTTTGGGGGGGGGGGAACTTTATGATTATGATTATTATTGTGGAAGACGCCATCGGTTAGGGGCGTTAGGTGTGCGGAAGGATAGGTTATCCCACATGTATATACACTGGAGAAGAGAAGTAAAGAGCCCATTAGAACCACACGACGACTTGCTACAAGGAGGGGATAATAGGGAGAATGACTAGGACTGCCCCCAGTATTACCGTATCCCCATGGTTTTTCTGGCCATTTGGGACAACCTTTTGAACGAGTTAATCTAGTGAAAAAGGGGGAAACGGGGGACTTCAGCAATTGGATGCATGCAAATTTTTTCCCCCCACACACAAAAAAACCGATGAAATAAAATATTATTGAAAAACTTTTGCTCAGGAACATGCAGATAGAAAGGAAATGAGCATTTTCCTCCCAAAAGTGGTGAGGGTTATTATGGAACCTCCAATTTCTCTTTTCTTTTCAGATGCTCGCAAAGAACACTCTGAGTCTGCTCCGCTTCATGAATGTTAGTCCGATTGTCCGTGAAAAAGTCTGTGCCTACGGACTTTTGGAGCATGCATTAAAAGTCGGTTGGCTTTATCGGGTAAAAAAATTATCAATTTCTGGAATTTAAAAAAACGTTTTTAGCTCCTTTGGTATGTATGCACATTATAGTTACAGACCAGATATATTTACATACATAGATACATATATATTGAGGGTAGACATGGGAGGAAATTGCAATTTTAATATGATATGGGTATAGTTTATAGAACAGGATGCTCTGCATGCTTTGAGAAGAGCCAGAATGTTGAGAGCAAAGGGGAGTTAAAGCAAAGCGGGGAAGAGCAGGATGGAAATACAATGCCCAGCGTCCTTTCATATTTAAAATGCTTCTCCTGCTTTTTTCATAAAATATTCTCTTATCATGAGAAGATGGCGACAAGGTCGGGTGCACCAATTTTTTTAGCACCAACTTCTGTAGACGTGAGGCATCCATACAGGGTAAAATATGTATAAGTATACGCACTACTCGACAATAGGGCTTGCACTACATTTTATTATTATCTTAATCCTCCTTGGCCATTGAAAGAAGAGAAATGTGGGCGGGGGAAGGAGAAATGACGAGGAATACAAAGGAACTAATAATAACGAGACTGAATAAATTATGGAAGAGGCTAGAATGAAAAAGGCGAAAGAAGAGGGCAAGTGGAGAATGACATGAAATTTCAATGAAATTAGAATCGAGCGGATGTGCTAGAAATTTCGATGTCATGTTTGGCATTTATGACCCTCCGGTGTCCTTGTCACGTGGCCCAGTTTCTCAGTACAGGCGGCGTTCCTAAAATCATGGAGATGATCAGGGACCACATGGACGACCTTCCGGTTTTGGTGAGTACAAACTTTTCCCCAAGCATTCTTTTCTTCCCTTTACAACACACGCACTCCATCCCAACTCCCAACCTGTGTCGCCCCTTGTTTTTAATCCCTGAAATGGTCAATTTAGAGAGTGTAATAGAAACGTGTCCCTTATGTAATAAGCTGCCACCACCGACCCCGCGCAGCCTCCACCAACCCTTCTTCCCTGCGATTACAGAAGTCGGATGGGGCATTATAGGAACTATATTTACGGGAAGCGGAGCGTGCTTGAAAAAAGCCAGCCTTTCACAATGGCTTTTATTACGAGGGGACCGAGAAAGGAAGAGTTTGAGTGGAAATGCTGTAGCAGGAGAAGTAGCAGGGAGCGTATTATTATTATGCATGATTATGCCCATAGTTTTGTGTGCAAAATGAGGTAATCTTCAGTTTAAGTGCACGCTTTTCACGGGGCATACAAATTGAGTTTTTTTCCTCCACCCAGTAAATGCCCATGCTGTGCGGGTGTGGGGTGGCTTTTTTTTTATTTTAAAGTCCGTACTTGTTTACAGCATCCAGTAAACTCTTCCGTGTTGTGTAATTGTTGTTCACGCTTCAACGGCTTCTCTTGTATGTATCTTCTAAAATTAATTTCCTCTCTTCGGTTGAGCGGCTGATTGTGTGTCTTCGCAGACTTTGCTTCCCGCAATGCTTAGGAATGTACACAGTTTAACTGTTAAAAGTACAGTGCTTGTCGTTGTTTAAAAATCGCTTTCGAGCTACTTGAATTTGAATGTAATTCCTCTTCCCCTTTTGTTGCTGTCGTGGTCTTGATTCTGTAGAAAAACGCTTGTTTCGTCCTTCGGAACGTGGCAGTGCAAGGGTCGGAGGCAGGGAGGAAAGCCATCCTGGACGAGGAAGGGGAGCGCGTGATTCGTGAAATAGAGGCCAAGTACCCGGACATTAAGCCGAGCTACACGAAGCCTTTGTTACGAGCCCTGAAGATCCCCGTGTCCACGACAATGTCCCCGTCCTCAGCATCCCAAACGTTCATGTCCTTGTCCGTCGAGTCCAAGCCGGCAGAGGCACAAGTGGACTGGCAGGAGGTTTGTGCTGAGTACGAAGACGAGGCTCAGGCACAGAACCAAGGCACTTCCAGGAAGTCCAGCGCACAGAGTGATCATGGGAGTCAGCACAGCACCTGAGCCCCAACCAGCCACCCTCTCCACTTTCCCATACATCCTTTAACAAGTCTCTGTTAGCACAAAAATACAAACATTACTTAGTCTTTTCTTCTGCATCAGTCCAAAAAACTCATATCTCCGTCCGCTGGCCGGAACATTATTTCCATCAATGCTTTTCATACTTGACAATAAAGAATTTCCTGTGTACAAACAAAAAACCTGTATATGGATGGCGGATGGCGTATGGCGTTTATGAACAGACGGTCCTTTATTTCCAGTTGGGGCATTGTGAACACACACTGAAACTAAAATGAGCAATACGTCCTGGAAATACGTTTTTAGTAACTGAAAAAAGTCCTAATGGACTGAAATAAGTCTTTTAGACACTTATGTTCTTAAACTCCAACCAAAATTCAATAATTTTACCAGAAGTAAAACATTTGTTTCATAATGAATATTTCCTGTTCGATGGCATGTTTTGAGATAGCGAAAATATTGACAGGGCAGTTGAAATGAAAATTTTTTAAATGCGTCATCGAACGTACCCCATTTCAGCAAAATATGAAGATCTGTATAGGTATATGCTTCAATGTAAAATTATTCCTAAAAAACTTGAACCGTAGAAGGCATAGGGAAGTATGAACGCTTAAAAAAACTAAAAAAAAGAGAAAAATCTATCCTCTGGAGTTGAAATTGAAAGGGAGAGAGAGAGAGAGAGAGAAAGGAAACTTTTTTTTTTTTGGTGAGCTAAATAGTCTGTAATACGTATACTCGTATACATACATAATACATGAGAAAGAAGTGCTAAAATATGCATAAATACCCATTGATTTTTGCCGTTATGCAGTTTTTTGCCTATCGATCTTATCCGCATACTTCAGTATCCATAAATGAAATCATATGTATATACAAATACATATAAATGTTGCTTTGGAAAGTAGCACATGTGAAGATGTAAGGCAGATTTCATTTGCACAAGTTTTTACTTTCTTTCCTATTCGTGTTTTTCTTTGACTTTCTTTCACTTGGGTTGTGCCACGGTTTTTTCCATTCTTTCTCTATCTCTCGCTCTCTCTCGCAGGTTTTTAATAAGTATGCGTCTGCATAGATACTTGCGGAGAGGATAAGTAACTTATGCAAATGAGAGCAAATGAAGAGGAGAGGAGAAATGAGAAAGGAACGTTATAGGGTTATAGCATGGGGTGGGTTCTGGGTTCGGAGTTGGGAAATGTAAGAAATGAAAGAGAGAGAGACAGAGTATAATTTAGTGCGGATTTCCTCCTATTAGAGTGCGTGTAATAGATACAGATATGATGGAGTCACCAATTGTGCTGTGAGAAGGAGTCCCCGAGACTTTCCATCGTCTCCTATTGTACAAGGACGAGCAAAAAGTCTTTCTGAGAACTCTAAAGAATTTAAGCCGCCCTTTCATATTAATCCTTGTCCTTTGCTCTTCTGTGCTCTGCTCTCAACTCTGTCGGAGGGAGGGAAAGTGAAGATCTTCCTGTTTCTTTTTAGGTTTCCTCTATACAATGCCTTCCTGCAATTGATAGCATTCGCTTTCACCAAGTCTGGTATTGCGGATATATGCATGCAAGTATGCACGTTTTCTTACGTATGCGAGAGTCACTTGTACAAACAGAGGGGGAAAAGGGAAAAAGAAGTCATGTGCTCAATCAAATTAAGTTTTCAACTCCCTCCTTAGTTGACTCAGATTTTCCTTGCTGCCTCCTCAAGCTCCTACACATAGTCAATAGATGTCGAGAAATAGAAAACAGTAATAAGGATCTGCCCTTCTAGTAACGCTTGCTTTGTTCAAGAACGTGCATACACCGCAAATAACTGAATCTCAAATACAAAAAACAATAATCCGTATTAAGAAAAGTCGTCGGCGATGGTGATTTGAGCTAGATTTTCGATTAATCATCTTTTTCGGAGCCTTTGATTAGCTTCACATACATGCTACTAATTGGATGAGTCGGATGAGACAGACTTTTGATTACTGCTTTTCATGCATATTACATACTTGAATGCGAAGATGTAGCAAGTAGCCAAAATACTATATGTACATTTTTATGTACAGACACAGAGACAGACGCTTTCACAAAGGCTGGTGAGCATAAAGCCTAATAGATTGCACAGGTACGAACACACGACTTTTGACAGAGTTTGGACCAACTGTGGGTTCACACGTGAAGCTCATGTTTCGTTACTTCATTGTGAGTGGATGTGGGTACACGTAGTATAGTATGACCGAAAAATAGAAGTCTACACAGCAGGTAGTTTTGCAGACTACATCAGAAATAAGTAATAACTACGCACATAAATTGTAATACAATGGTAATGCCCCTTTACAAGTATTTATTACATAGAAAAACTAACAAACGATGGCAAAAATGTACTGAACAGAAACGGCAGAACCGATTTGCTATAGTGACTGGCGATGATTTGTCAAAACCATTTAGCCTTCATGAGACGACAATTGCGACGTTTCTTCTCTAGACATAACCTTTCCCAGTACTCGGCGCTCTCAGGATCCAGTTCTTCTATTGGAGGTGGCTTGGCTATTTACAAAAATTCATACATAAATTCATTTGCTGTTTGTACACAAGGATTCTTTAAAATTATTAAAAGGACTATCCCGCGTGTGAATTGAGTGAAACGTACTTGTTCTAAGCTCCCACAGCCATTCCGGGTACTCGCTGTCAGGTTTAAGTGGGACCGGTTTCCCCTCCACCTCGAAATCAGTTCCGCAGGCATAATTGACGAGAATCTCCGGATTTGATTCTACCGGCAGTTCTTTCTTTTGCATAACAGGTCCTTTTGCTACAGCCTTCTTTTTGGACCCCAACGATGGTATGCCACCTAAAGAACACGGGCAAAGAGCAGCAGAAACAATAAAGTCAATCAAAGCAATGCAACTTGTTTGGGCTATTTTTCTGAAAACATTACAGCTAAAGAATACGAGACCAAGGCATTAATAGCATACACACGGACGGGAATGTGGGAGGACAGTAGCAGATAGCAGACCTCTAGCAGTAGCAGAGTAAATAAAAGAACAGAAGTCCGTTCATGCGGTAAACGGTAAAAGCGAGATCGGTGAAATTGGTGATTGTAAAAGGGACTAAAAGTATTATAAACTAACCAGTGAAAACGAATCTACTTACCTGAGGCTGGCTTGGCGAAGTTTCTGACATTGGGTCTGTGAACACTGTGAGGTCGAAGAGATCGAATTTTTGAAAAAACATTCAAAAAGTTTAAATTTACGATTTTCCTGGACTGCATTGTGAGGAGCAGTTTGAATTCCTGCGGGCAAAATTCTCGCGCCAAATTTGAATTGTATTATCAACCCAATTCCGGCGGCTCCGGGCTCCGGCACATTGCATTAGCACTTGAGACATTCACAAAAATACTCATTTTCCTTTAAAACTTTTTGCCTATTCTTTGCGGTGAAAAACTAGTCCGTGCACAATAATTACATGCAGAAAAGGAAAAAGCTCTAGGAAGAGCTAATTTTTTACTATTATTATTTTGTACTTCAGGTGTGTAAAAGGTAAAATGGACAGGTTTTTTTTTTTGCTGTAAAACACATACCACTAGACCTTAACATTTAAGAGTCACTTTGGATTGTTTTGGATATTTTCGCGTGACGGTTTCAGGATTTAGTTGGTGTGCCTTTTATTTGTTTGAAAGTTTCAATTTTATTTCAACTCGAAACGTTGGAATTGGAAGGATCTGAGCACTACGTGAAAATGAGGTTCACCGCCGTGCTGTACAAACGACAGCCTATTTTCGATCAAATTGGAGAGCTCTCAAAAAAATATATTAATTTGCCAGAGGCTTACTTGAGGAAGGTCGTAGATGAGGTAAGAAAACCTTTGGTCATTTAAATTATAATTTCCAGTTATGAATCATGCTGTTATGCTGTAGTATCGATGAGCCCACGGTCAAATAATTACTGAAATGTACTATTATAATTAGTTACGTAATTACATACTTTTGTGGGTGTTGTGCACTACTACTGCTAGAATGCTGAAGTGCTTAATTTCGTACTAAATTGCTGAAATGCTCAATTGCAGAATCTGTACTAATCCGTATATGGAAATGTTTGTATTAAATACTTAATTGCATGCATGTATATTTTTATTGTAAGAGAAACTCAGTACAGCTTCTAAATTGGCTCCTAAAATCAATTTAGTTACAACATAGAAAAATTTATAGGTATGGCAGTAGCACGTAGCACCGTGGTTTAAATGCAATCTAGCGATGTATATACTTGACTCTGAAAACTCATTTATCGAAAACAGAAACTCTTCTGAACCCGAATTGACACAAGCGTCTTTACATGGGAACAAGTGCAATTAATTCCAGAACAAGAACAAGTACCAAATACTGACAGTGATACAGCGACTACTGTATTTAGTAGGTGTCACAATTAAGCTAACTGAAATATGGTAAATGATAACGTAGCAAGGGATTTTTCATAATAAATAATAATAGTATATAGTATATATGAATAGGGAATTTATAGCAATTACCATTCACCCTTGTACGCAAGTACGCACTGTTGTTATGTATTTTTTAATTGCCATTAATGATTTGCACTGTTTTATTAAAGACATTAAAGACTCACATATACCAGTGTTGTTCATGAAGTGCTAATTACACCACATGAGAATTTGGCCATCGCCGCGGTGGCTACCGCGGGCTTTGGGTAGTATATTAATAATCTCAGGTCTCAGACGCGCTCTTTAATGTTCATCACTTCTATCCATGTTCCCGGATGGGTTTCGTTTCGTTTAGGCGATTTTATTGTTCGTGTTACCGTGGGACGCGGTTACATGTGCGGATACATCTTCCTAATGTTCTACGGCGTATATTAAAAATTCACATAAATGCCTCTGCCAACTGCCAGTTTACTATTTTATGTCATGAATACGTGCTCATTTTATTGTACATTTTGGACGGCGTTTAATTTAACGCAGTTTTATGGACTAATACTGTGTATACATCTTGTATCTTTGACCTATCAACTTTGTAATTTGGTCTAATGATTTTCATTGAGCAAAAAATGCCATAAACTTACCGGTGTGTCGGTTCGTACATGATCGCCACTTAAAAAGAAAAAAAAAGTAATTAGTGAAATCGTGAAGTGTGGCTGTTATCAAAAGGTTATATGCGATAAATGTTGAGTTAAAATAGGTTGAGAGTTGAGAAGTAATTTCAGCAGTTCCAAGCTTTTGTTTAACCACGAACACAGGAAGCATCGATCCGTACAATAGTTCACACTGTAGGGAGAGTGAGGAAACTCTAACGTTAAGCAAAAAAGCAACAGTCTCTTATTTCTTTATCATTTAAAGTGTATTAAAGCTCATCTATGCCTCATCACATTTGCTGCTAAAAAGTAAATATAGCCTACGTGCGTTAATAAGATTAGATACACCATAAACGAGGCAGACACGCAGACTAATTTTATATGCTATGAATACTATAGTTCCAATACGGATTGAGTCCACTCCGCAAAATTTGCTTGCATCACAAATAACCTCCACCCATCTATCCTGGGTGTTCGGGCACAAGCCCTCAGTGTTGTGTACATATAGAGAAAGGTTACAGTGCACCAACAGACAAGAGAAATCCTCTCTTGTCTTTATTGGCAGTGCAATAATGAAAGCACCGCCTTCATCCTTTGTTTTTCTTCCCCGCTCCTGAAGAAAGATTCCGCTCTTCAAGCGTCATTTTTAGCATCACTGCTCACCCGGAGCAATTTTCATCTTCACCAGTCTCTCTACAAACCTCGGTAAGAGCACTCAATTGCAACTGTTGTTACTCATTCGTGGCTCATACGCAATTTGCAAGTAAAGTTTAACGTATGCAAGTAATCTAGTTAATTGTGCAGTGAAGGGAAAAGTCGGCTCCTTAGCGTAATAGTGATTAGCTGTTTTCTGGTGTTAATTTCAGACGCTTCTGGAATCTTACCTGGCGGGCATCACTATTACCCATATTACCCATTTCATTTGAATCCAAAAAATTACCGAGGAATAGCTTTAGTTAACACAATTACTAAACTGTACACAACTTTGATTTACAACAGATTGAGTGTTTGGTGCGAAACTAAACAGCTATTACCAGAGACCCAAGCAGGTTTTCGGAAGGGTAGAGGATGTTTGGATCAGATTTTTACTCTTAACAATATTGTACAGATGAGGCTATCAAAGCACAGAGGAAAACGTTTTGCGTTGTTTGTAGATTTAGAGAGGGCTTTTGACTCCATTAATCACAACAAACTCTGGGCTAAGCTGCAATACATTGGAATAAGCAAGAGAATCATTTGCACAGTAAAAGCAATATACGAATCTGCTCATATGCACGTCAGAACAAGCGAGGGTATATCAAATACAATTTATATCACCATCGGTGTATTACAAGGTGAAATTTTATCACCAATCCTGTTTGCTCTGTTCATTAGCGACTTAGATAAGTTTATGAATAATCGCGGTGCAAACCCAGTGGGATTAGGGGGTTCTGATTACGTTAACAATTTACTACTGGCAGATGACAATGTAACGGTCGCGGACTCAAAGTTAGGCTTACAAAAGAAGATCGACATTTTTCAAGAGTATTGCGAAATTAACGACTTAAAATTAAATACACGTAATAGTACAATAGTAACAATAGTAGCCTGTAGACGTAGTAAAACGGATTCCTGGGAATTTATTGTAAAGTTGTTCAAATCGGTGGTAGTAAATTCCATAAATTATGCGTCGGCGGTTTGAGAATTTGGTTAAAATGAAATACTTGAACGTTCCCAGTTATATTTCCTCAAACGGATACTTCACTTGCCCAGAATTACTGCCTCATATGCGGTCAGATGGGAAACGGAGACTACCGATCAAATGCCATGTATTTAAGTGCATCCTCCAAATGTGGTATAAGATTATTTTAATGCCAAACAAAAGATTACCAAAACTGGCTTACGAAAGACAAAGAACTACTTGTAAAGAATGTCACTGCTGGGCTTGGTACGTCAAAACAAACTTAACATTACTAGGGTATGAATACGTCTGGAAGGCTCAATCACCTAAAGTCTTAGCTGAATCCTTTGTCACCTTATGTAATAACTTTAATAACAAAGCAAGAGAAGAGGACTTACTTGCAATTAGCAAACCCTCGACTCTTCCTTTATACAAATTTATAAAGTTAGAGGAAGGGCAAGCGTATTATTTAAATAGGTATATGGGCATTGCTGCTATTAGAAATTACTGTCAAATTAGGTTGAACAGCTCAATGCTGTCAATTGGTCACACGTTTATTAAATATGATGAACTTACCCAGTGCAAATACTGTAGCTCAAACTGCTCCGATGTGTATCATTTCCTATTCGA
>JAQGBT010001528.1:0-31151 GCA_034698585.1 Disparrhopalites patrizii | reverse complement strand
CTTTCCCTCTGCATTCTCTTTCTCTCTCTCGCTTTTCCTCTCTCTTTCTGTCTCTCTCTTTTCCTTCCTTTCTCTCTCTCGCTTTTCCTCTCGCTTTCCCTCTGCATTCTCTTTCTCTCTCTCGCTTTTCCTCTCTCTTTCTGTCTCTCTCTTTTCCTTCCTTTCTCTCTTTTTTCCTCTTTCTCTCTTTTCACTTTCTCTTTTCCTCCCATTGTCTCTCTCTGTTTACCCCCTTTCCGTCTTAGTCTTTCTCATCTCTTTATATCTTTTATTTTATTTCAATCGCTCTAGCCACTTTCTCCCTCCGCTTCGCTTTTTACTTGTATTTCTTTCTCCATTTAATCCGTTCCGTTTTTCTTCCGGCTCGTAAAATATTTTCTAATAGTACAACAAGTTGCTGTAGTAATTTTTTTTATTTGAACCAAGCACCCACACATTTGCTATAATCATCAGAAAATATCAAGTATGATTTAAGAAACCCTCAATCCACTTTAAGCATAGCCAGAGTTGCTCCTCCTCCTCCATTTTTATTAAACATCCACCTCTTCCTCCCTCTCGTTTTTTTTAATGGGGGAAAAGCAGTCAACAAAATCATCAGGATTTTCATTTTGCACACTCCCAGTCCAAGTTTTTTTTATTCACATCCCCTCCCCATTTGTTGCCTTGTCCATTTTTATTGGAGCTGGCGGAGATGGTTTAAAAAAAGGACTTGCGGCGGAAAAACATACAACAAAGTCTGGTTTGTCCACTCTTTTTCTTTCATTTCCCCGATTTTAATAGTCCACACGAAATCCAGAGAGAATTTTCGGTATGCGAGGGAGAAACAGAAAGAGAGCCTGCGTGCATTTATGTGTGGGCTGAACTTTTTTTTTTCTCCTCAAAAGGGGAAATGCTTGGTTGTTGTAGTTAAAGAAGATTATTATGTAATTGTATGACAGGAGGAGATGAGTGCCATTTCAGAATGCACAACACGATCGAGAGGCAGTATAAAATGGAGGGAGAGAAATAGAGAGAAGTTAAAGAGCGAGATTCAAGAGAGAGAGAGGGGGAGAGCGAGAGAGACGGAGAGCCTCGGAGCAGGGTAATTGAGCTTAATTTAAACCTTGTTATTAGAACAAGAGGAAAATTGAAGTGGAACAAACCATGTGATTATTTTTTTTCATCCCCTCCGCCAGTATTTACATAGTCCAAAAAACTCTCGCTTTCCCTCCCTTTTTATTCCCTTTCTTATTATTCATACAAACTCCCCGAGTGTCCCTTTTTTTACGGTCGATCCTGACGGACGTAAATTTTGACCAGCTACATTTCTGCCTCATTTCAACGCCGCCTACTGGATTAAACCAAATATGTTTTGAATAAATTCAATGCTGTAGTTGTCGTTTGTAGACCAATTTTGAACGGCTAGGGTTAGGTTCTGTTTCCTGAATTTGGGTCGAATGTAGTTGGTGAGAATTTTTGTGGTATCGATAAGTTAGTTTTTATTATTATCTTAACTCCCCCAGGATTTTATCTTTCTCATGTGTTATTGATATTCAATCTACGACGCTCGATTTATATCTCTCCCTATATTTCTCTACCTCTCTCTCTCGATTTTTCTCTTCATCTCTCTCTCGATTTTTCTCTTTCCTCTCTGTCTCTCGATTTTTCTCTTTCCTCTCTGCCTCTCGATTTTTCTCTTTCCTCTCTGTCTCTCGATTTTTCTCTTTCCTCTCTCTATATTTTTCTCTTTATCTCTCTATTTTTATATTCCTCTCTCTCTCTATTTTTGTCATCCTCTCTCTCTCGATTTTTCTCTTCCTCTCTCTCTCCTGATTTTTTTCTTCCTCTCTATTTTTCTCTTCGTCTCTCTCTATCTCCCGATTTGTCTCTTCTACTCTCGCTCTCGATTTTTCTGTCTCTCACTCTCTCGATGTTTATCTCCTTTTATGCCTTAAACTCTTTCATTTAATGCCTAGTCAATTCTTTGCAATGTCTTGTTTCTCTTCTCTTGTCTCCGTTTTCCTTTTTTTACCATTAATATTTCCTATTCAATTCTCTTTTTCGTTACTCTCTATATTTCCTTCATTTCATCATTCCTTTTCGCTTTTTGGCCCTTACTTTCTCCCGTCTTTCCTTTTATTTTTCCGCCGTGTAGCTCTCTGTCTGTCTTTTTATTGTCTTCTCCCTGTCTTTCTTTCCTCCCTTCTCTTTTCATTCCTTCACTTTAATCTCTCTATCTATTCCCCTCTCTTGCAATTACATCCATTTCCCAACATGTGCCCGTTCTTCTTCATTCATTTACCCTCTCATCCCCCCAATTTGATTTGGGTGGAGGACCCGCCACCGGACAATGTGTGTGGCTTCTCGGGCTTCTCCCCAAAAGCCTTTTCTTATGTTCATGACGTCCTCCAATTTTAGAATTATATCAAGTCCAACCCATTGAGCACGAGTTCACTCTCATTACCCATATATGCAACCCCCCAGAAAAAATATTTCCCTCCAAAGATTCTCTTGGATTGGGAATATAGTGATACTTTTTCAAGAGTACGGCCATAAAAGGACTTGTGAGGGAAAAATGTACAAAAATTTTCTTAAATGCCGTGGAGAAGACATGTGGATGGGCATAAGATAAAGGCATAAGATAAAGGGAGAGAGGGCTGTATCACATATTGAGGAGTGTGGCAGAAGAGAAGGGAATTATTGGGAAGAGCGAGACTTCCAAAGGGAAGGAGAGAGGGAAAGAGTCCAAAAGAGAAGGAGCCCAAGAGAGAAAAGAGAGCCAGAGAGGGAAAAAAAGGGAGAGAGTGAGGGAAAAAGCCCAAGAGGGAAAAGAGAGAGAAAAAAAGGGAAGAAAATAAGTGGAATTTGCATGATTATCAATTCATGGGTAATTATACGATTGGGAAAAAGTCAAGTGGAAGAAGCCGACTCTTATTGGGAAAAAAGAAGACTGAGAATATGCGAAGAGCTCCTCGTCCACAACCCATAATTTTCTACTCGTTCAGCTTGTGAATCCATACAATTTATACATTTTCATAATTATTACCATTACCATCAAGTGGAGGAGAGGAGAAAATCAAACAAAAATCTTGTTTGTACCCCCACAAAAAAAAAATTACTTCCAACTCCCATAGAAAACTTACTAAGAAAGAGAGAGAGACAGAGAGAGAGAGAGAAACAAGGCAATATGGATACTGCAAAAAAAAAAAACTTCTCAACCTCCAAGCTTTTGCTATTTGACGTGATTACAAAATAAAAGGGTAATAATAATGTTTAAAAGCATAAAGGGATGGTTGCCATTAGGAATACGTGTGGTTTGCTTTGGTTAAAGTGGGAGGAGGCGCTTTTTCCCTTCAAGGTATGCTCAAGAACCAGCGAAATACTATAGCGAGACGTGCTGTGGAAAATTCTATTACTTTATCAGAGAGAGAGACGGTGAGAGAGAGACGGTGAGAGAGAAAAGGTGAGAGAGACTCTTCAATACGTCTAAGTGCCACTTTCATTCAAATTTTATTGTTTTCAGTTTTTCCCCTCCAGTAATTAGCAACATCAGCATTTTTTCTCCACTTGAAACAAACCTGATTTTTGTCCACTTTATTCTCTCTATTTGCTCCTCTCCGTTTCATGTGTTTGGCTACGGATCAATGCTAAACGGTGTCAAGTTATTGGCTTTGACTTTTTTCTGCTATTTTATGTATTAAATTTTGTGGTTACAATACGTATAATGCGGATTGCCCTCATGCAAGTACAAGCATCTGATTCAAATATTGTGTGAATGCAAATGTGTAGTATCTGCAGCTCATAAGACAATACATTTCCACGGGGGGATTTTTGGGGGGAGGACATCCCGGAATTACACTCATATATTTGCTTTATGTCGGAGAAAGCTAAACAAAAGGGGGGAAATATTTATTTATTTTTTCACCGAAAAAGAAATGAGGGGGAAGGTTGAAATTGAGTTTTACTGACGGTGCTCACCATAAAAATTCCAGGAATAGAAGTAGATGCAATAAGCGTCTGGGAGAAGCAATTATCTTTACGATAGAGAGGTAAAAAAAACAAACGCGGTGTCTCTCTCCTTTTCTCCTTCTCTCTTTCTCTCTCTCTCTATTTTTACACAATTTCTGTTCTCCAATTCTCACATTGTTTACCCTTCCATCTTCCTCTTTCTTTCATCCATTCCGTCAATATTCTTTTCGTGTATTTATTTCTCCAGTATTTGCCACTTCTCTCTCAATTTGTCTCTCTTTGCTTTCGCTTATTATGAATCTTCATATTTTTTCCGCTTTTCCCTCTAATTCTCTCCCTTCTTTGTCTCTTTTTGTTCTATCTTGCTCGCCCCCTCTTTTCTCGGTTTACTTCTATTTATCTTTTCCCCGTCTCCTTCCTCTCTTACGTCTCCTGTTTTCTTCTCTCTCCCTCTTCTCTCTCTCTCTCTTCTCTCTCCCTCTTCTCTCTCCCTCTTCTCTCTCCCTTTTCTCTCTCTCTTCTCTCTCTCATCTCTCTCTCCTCTCTCTCTTCTCTCTCTCCTCTCTCTCTCTTCTCTCTCTCCTCTCTCTCTCTTCTCTCTCTCTTCTCTCTCTTCTCTCTCCTTCTGGTTGGTACTCTTTCTCTCACTTTCCCTTTGTCTGTCTCCTTCGTATTCTCATTTTATCGATTTTTACTGCAAATTGCCGTTGTGTGTCTCCTTCTTATTCTCATTTTATCAATATTTCCTGCAAATTCCCTTCGTCTTTCTTCGTCTCTTTTGCTTTCCCTAATTCACTTTCTCTCTCCTTTTCTATCTCCACTCTTTTTCTTCTTTTCTGTCTCTACTCTTTATCTTCTTTTCTCTCTAACTTCTTTGTCTACCTCTCTATTTTGCTTTTCCTCTTTTCCTCTTTTCGGCTCTCAATCTCTGTAATTTTGCGTCCCTTCTTTCTGTTTCCTGCTCTTTCTCTGTTTCTCGATTTTTCTCTTTCGTTGTCTCTCTATTTTTTCCTCTCTCTCTCTTGTTTCGTATCTCTATTCCAAGTATAATCTATAATTTTCCTTTTTTCTGTCCTTTCCTTCAGAAACGTTGTGGTAGCCAAAGCGTAAGTAGGGAGTGTGGAGTCAATGGAGGGTAAAACCACAAAGCGTTGAAGAGGTAAAACCACCAAAAAATTATCCTAACAAGGTTGAAATTGAAACAAGTCCCCATTTACTACCATATGTATATGCCTTCACATTCAAAGGGTTCGGCATTGTCCGTAAAGGGACCAGAAAGAGAGAGAGAGAGAGAGAGAGAGAGAGCGAGAGGAAGAATTAAGAAAGGAGAGAGAAAAGAGCGTATCATTTCACCCAAGAAAGTGGACTAGGCAGCGAAGCATAAGGGAAATAAAACAGCCTCATAATTAAATCTCCTTAATATTATTATACCGCATCCTCCTAAAAATATACGTAAAAAAAGCGATTTATTGTTGTTGCTCTATAACACTCTCCGCTTTCTAGGGGAGAGGAGGCGGAGATCATCTTGTGGCTTCTACCTATTCCAACCTTGTTAACGAGTGAGTTTTTTTTTCTTGGCCTTTTTTTTGAAGAATAAAAGTAGCTCCTCATCCTATCCATCGGCGAAGGGAGAAAAGGGCTGTGGATTTCTTTCTTATTTTGTCCCTCTCAACTAACTTCTTCATAAATCCAAACACCTTCCTCGCCTTCCCATGCACGCCTTATTCCTTTTTTTTCCACTTTTGTCTTTTCTTTAACTTGTTTCCTTTTCTATAAATTATGCTCCACTTCCAAATAAAAAAAACATGTCCAAGTCTTTGTCTCGCTCTCTCCAGTACACTTTCTATCCTTTTCCTGCTCTGTTTCTCTCTCTCATTTCCCTTTTCTGGCACTCTTTTTTCTCTCATTTGGGATCTATCTTTTCTTCCGATTTACCCTTTCGGTTTAATTCTCGCCCATTTAATCTCTCCTCCTCATTATTGCACTCTATCTCTTATTTTCTACGCTCTTTATCTCTCTCATTTTCATGTTTCTAAACTTTTTCTCTCTCCTTTTTCCTTTCTCATTTGACATTGCTCTTCCTCTCTTTTTCTTTCTGTGTATCTCTTCTTCTCTCTTCCTCTTTCTTTTCTCTTTCTCTCTCGTCATCTATTCTTCTCTCTTTTCGGGTGTCACTTCTGTCTTTCGCTTTGTATGCCTCTCTCTTTTCTCTCTCCTCCTCTCTTCTCTTCTTCTCTCTTTCGCTCTCTCTTCCTCTCTCTCTCTTTTCCTCTCTTTTTTTGGATGTCTCTTTTCCTCTTGTTTTGGGTCTCTTTTTCTCTCTTTTCTCTCTTTTTGGGTGTCTCTTTTTCTCTCTTTTTGGGTGTCTCTTTTTCTATATTTTCTCTCTCCTTTCCTCTCTTTTTGGGTCTCTCTTTCCTTCTCTTTCGCTCTCTATTCCTCTCTCTTTTCTCTCTCTTCTCGCTTTCGCTCTCTCTCTCTTCCTTTCTTTTTCTCTCTCTCTGTTCGTCTCTTTTTCTCCCTTCTTCTCTCTCTGTTCCTCTCTTTTTCTACCTTTTGCACTCTCTGCCTCTCTATTTTTTCTCTCTCTCTCTCTTCCTCTCTTTCGCTTTTTTCTGCCTTTCGCTCTCTCGTTTATCTCTCTCTTCCTTTTTTCTTCTCTCTTTTTCGATGTATCACTTCTTCTCTATTACTCTCCATTCCTCGCCCTTTTCCTTTAAAAGTATCCCTTTTTTATTGTCTCCTTCTCTATCTCTCTCTTTGTCTTTCTCTCTTTCTGTCGCTATCGTTGCTCACAACGTATTTCGATCTCTCTCTCTCTCTCTAGCTCTTTGCACTCTTGTCTCCGACATATGGTGCAATCTCTGTCTGTCTCTTTGCTATCACTTTGTTCGGGTGAATATTGAGAAGCAGAAGGTGGTTAAGGTTCGAATTGGATATTCGTCGCTGTTGGGTGAGCGTTAGCTACAAAATAATTCGTGGAGAAAAAGAAAAAGGCGGAGGGGAAAAAGATATAGGTAGAAGAGACTGAAGAAATATAAAAACTGGAGTATAAGTTTGTTGAATGAAAAGGGACGGGGAGAGTGTGTCCGAAGACAAGTTCTCAAAGGGTTCCTGACATCTCCGACCACCCTCCAAGACTTTTTTACTACTACAGACGACAATCCCCTTCTTCTCCTGGACCAGGGATTTTTTTTGGTAACTTGAACCCAGAGGATAATATGTATTTCCAGGGTGATTATATGGTGATGAGGATAGGGCCAAAAAAAAATATTTAGTAATGTGTGACAGAGGTGGACGTGTCTCTTTTCTGGTCCAGGATCGTCTCGGGCAATAAGTCATTACGAAGACGACACCCTGAGAAAAAGAAACACTTTATTTTCTGGAACCTTTTTTTTCTTCTTCCAGTCCGAGCGTGGGGCAAGGGATGAAGGGGGGAACAAAAGCCATTTTATGTGTTTATTGCCTCCCTCATCAATCCGGGGTAAAGGAATACGAAGGGGCAAAGGAGGGGAAAATAAAAGAACAAGTACAACAAAAAGTCACATAATTTTTTCCCAACCATTTCCAACCTTTTTATAATGTATAAAAGGCCACACAATTAATTCTCTCTCTGTCTTTCTCTTTTTTCACCTTGTCTTTCTCTCTCCCCGGCTGGACTCATTTTCTCAAAAAGAGTTGACTTTTTTTTTGTTTTTTAAGGGCTTATTATTTGGCTGTAGATCAGGAAAGGGTTGACATTATTTTGGGGGAACACTCACTTTCTTGTTGTGGTCATTGAGACCGTATGTATACATATGATATAGGGATGTAGGGTTCCAAGGAATATTTATTTCAGTTAAGGTAAATGTTATGTCGTGATTTGACTTTCAAAAGGAGTTGTTTTCCCTCCAGTCTATATATATATATGTACTCCCAGACTCGTAATCAATCACGGGGAAAGGAGGCTTTTCGGGGCTCAGACTTTCCTCTGACACGTCAACTGCCCTTCTGTTTTAGGGTTTCCTTCTTCCTTAAAAAAACATTTTTTTTTTGTTAAAACCTCACACGATTTTTTGGTTGCTGACTCCTGTTAAGAACGTTCTGTCCTTTTTATTTTATTTCCTCTTGTTTTAAAAATTTTATATCCCCGCATCTCCCAAGTGAACCATTGTCCTCCTTTATATGTACAGTTTCGGTGGAGACGTTGGACTTAGACAGATGAGAAGAAATTTTTAGGGGACTAAGTCGTGGCAAGGAGTTCATTTGGGGATTAATTTAATTAAAATTGCAGGGAGATGGAGCGTGGAAGGGTCGGCATGAGGCAAAGTTGGAGAAGAAAATTATGACTTTTATTAGAGATTGCCCAGCGCTGATTGCTGGGATGAACGGGTCTGTTAAATTAAGGGAAAAATTAAGGAAAAGTGGCCAGAGGGAGCAGCGAAGAAGAGAAAGAGTGAGGAAAAGAGCCAAGCCTGAAGATGAAAAAAGAATGAATTAACAATGCCTTGAAAAAATGAAAAGGAGTGAATTAACAATGCCTTGAAAAAATGAAATAATGCAAAAGTACTGCTTCCACCTTGCTAAAGCTAAGAAAAATTTATAAATCTATCTAGAGAAAACATAGAGAAAATACTGACAATGAAGGAGACGAAAATAAAAAGGGAGGCATAACCAAGTGGAGAGAGAGACATTAAATGGAGCAAAATGAGAAAAGCAAAAATTCTGAAACAGAATGATCTAGAGAGAAAATAAGCAACTTTTTAGAGGGAAGAGAATACATGTGCAATCCTGAGGAGAAAAACGTTCTAAAAGAGCAAAGGAAAACTATTTAGACACAAAAAAAGGAAAAGGACGAAAGTCAAGACGGAAAAACGTAAAGAGAAAACATGGAAAATGATTAAATTCGTGAAGAATGAAAGCTAACAACGAGGAACTTCCAGAAGACAGCGAGGAGAAAGAAGATTCCTGGAGAACGAGAGGACAACGACAGAAAAGAGAAATGTGCCAGGAGAAAGTGAAAGGAGAAAATACGGAAGAAAGGGAAAACGCAGGAAAAAAGAGAAAAATTTATGAATTTATGAAAAAGAGAGAAGAGAGAAAAAAGGCAGAAAACAGATAAAAAAGGTAGAAATGCATGAACAAATAGAAAATTCAGAAAACAGAGAGAAAGCAGGGGAAAACAGAGAAAGGCCAAAAAAGATAAAATCCGAGAAAAATACAGAAACGCCAAAAAAGTAGAAAATTCGGGAAAATCAGAAACGCCAAAAAAGGAGAAAATCTGGAAAAATCAGAAACGCCAAAAAAAAGTAGAAAATTTGGGGAAAACAGAGAAACGCCAGAAAAGGAGAAAATCCGGAAAAATAAGAAACGCCATAAAAAGTAGAAAATTCGGGGAAAACGGAGAAACGCCAAAAAAAGGAAAAAATCCGGAAAAATAAGAAACGTTAAAAAATGTAGAAAATTTGGGGAAAACAGAGAAACGCCAAAAAAAGAGAAAATCAGGAAAAAAACAAACGCCAAAAAATGAGAAAATTCGGGAAAATTAGACACGTCAAAAAAAGTAGAACATTCGGGAAAAACAGATAAATGCCAAAAAATGATAAAGTCCATAAAAAAGGAAAAAACACACAAAGAATGAGAAAATCCAGATGAAAGGGAGAAAAGTCTGAAAAAGGAGAAAGAGAAGGGCCGCGGCATAAAAATAAGAATAATGTGAGGTTCGGAACAAGTTGTTTGTGTTTTCTTGGTGAAGTTGTTAAGTACGTAAAAGTTGCATGACTTGATTTAATTAGAAACATTGTGGTTTTCTCCCTCTCCCTCTCCCTCATTCTCTCTCTTCGTGTGTGAGTTAATGTAAAATGAGTAATCACTCAATTAACTTGGTCATCCGATTGCATCTTTAAAAAAAGGTTTATAGCCGAGAAAAAAAATCTCTTCCACTGCCAGTCAGCTGAGGTAAATAAGAAAACGTCCAAAGAGAAAGAATTCCTGTGTGTTTTTCTATATACAAGAACAAGTCATAACCATTTTGACCAGCACCTCTTTCAAGTCTTCCCCATTACAAGCTCCTTATCATTACTATATTATTTCCTGAACACACACACACACACACACACGCTTTCTTCATCAATTTCTCCATGTGTTTTATGACCCCTTCCACCCTTGTCTCTTGACCATCAATGTCCGACATATTTTTTTTTATATTCTCGTCCTCTTCTCATGGCTAGCCGGTCAATCAGTTCAATTAAAAAATTGGTGACTACTCACGAGGAAAAATAAAAAGAGACAAACTACCTGAGATAACGTGCCCCCAAATTGACCCGGCAAATGAGTAAACCTAAAAAAAAAAAATTCTCATTCCACCTCCTTTTGGTCTACCTCATCCCATTCATTTATATTGGAATCCTCCTCCTCCAAAAAAAAAATAAGAAGCACAAATTGCCGGTGGTAAGCACACATAGGAAAATTCCCATTATTTTTAATGGCGTGAAATATTGGGGGAAAACAAGTTTTTTTAGGGGATAAACTATTAAAAAAAATGTCTATATCCCCCCCTAATCCCCGACATTCTTTTCTGAGGCTTCAAGAGGAAAGGCGAGAGAAAAAGTTCTTATTTTCAGTGGAAAACTCTCCGAGCTTAACACCTTCCTTTTTTTTGCGAAGGTTCTCCCCACAATAAAAGAAGTCGGTACATAGCATATGGCTTGGAACACAAGGAGGAGCAGAAGGAGTGTAATCACTATTTTTTTTTTTTTACTTTTTTACCTCAACCGGAAACGTCGTCTCTTGTAATTGCAAGTAATAAAAGTGTAATATGAATTATCATCTGTGAGCTCGTACAACCGGTTCGAGTCCCGCGCTCTCAAGAAAGAAAAAGACTTTTCCCTTCTCCAACCAAATCCTCTCTCCCTGCCCGCTGCTGTACGACGACACACACAGAGGGAATAATTTATAAAATATTTTTTAGAGAATACTATAAAAAAAAAGGAAAGAAAATCCCTCTTTCCTCTTCCCCTGGATTCTTCTCTTTGGGTGGGGAAAAGGGATAAATAAAGTAATCATAAATGCTAACGTGAGGCATCCGCATGCACTTTGCACTTGCACTATTCTCAACCATTGTTACAATACTATGGTATAGTCTCATACAAAAAAAATGACTTGTAATTACCATCTATCCGCCCGTGCGTTCTCATCTCTTCCTTTTTCATTGTATTATTTGTATTTATTTATTTTTTTTTGCATTTTTTCAGCAGAACGTAATACAGTATTTTGTATTTCCCGGGGATTTTTGCCACTACAGAGGAAAGACGGTTGACAGGGAGGATGATAGAGAGATAGGCATTGGAGCAAGGGAAAAAGGGGAAGTATAGGGAAGAGTGAAGGAAATATATAAAAAGAGAAAAGAGAAAAGGGAAATTGAGAAAAGAGGAAAGAAAGATATAAAAAGAGAAAAACAAATCGACGAAAAGAGGAGAGAGAGGAAATGAGAGAAAAAGAGAGAGAAAAAGAGAGACCAAAACAGTGAGGACATGCGAGAGTAAAATATAGTGAAAAAGAAAGACAAAAACAGAGAGGAAATGAGAGAAAAATAGAGAGGAAGAGAAAGAATTAGAGGACAAAAGAGGAGAAAAGAAAGAAGAAAGAAAAATGGAGGACGAGAGAAACAGAGCCGCGCGAGGTATTCAGAGATGAAAATAGAGGAAAAGAGAGAATCATCAGAATGAGAGCAATAAAGATAAGAAATGAGAGAAATAAACAGAGGGACAGAGACAAAGACAAACAATTGAGGGAAGGGAATAGACAAAGAAATGGAAAAATTGAGAGAGTGAAATAGATGAAGAAAGAGAGAAATGGAGAGAGGAAAAGAGGAAGAAAAAGAAAGAGAGAAACTGAGAGAGCAAAAGAGCGCAAAAGAGAAAGAAAGAAATTGGGAGGGAAAAATTAATTGAAAGAGATAAAGAAAGAGAGAAATTGAGAGAGGAAAAGAGCGCAAAAGAGAAAGAAAAAGAAACTGAGAAAGGAAAATAGAGCAAAACAGAAAGAAATTGAGAGAGGAAAAAAGAGCAAAAGAGGAAGAAAAAGACACAAGAGACAGGGAGGGATAAATTGAAGAAATGAGAAATAAAGAAATAGAACAAATGAGAGATAAAAAATAGAACAAATGAGAGATAAAAAATAGAACAAATGAGAGATAAAAAATAGAACAAATGAGAGATAAAGAGATAGAACAAACGAGAGATAAAGAGATAGAACAAACGAGAGATAAAGAAATAGAACAAACGAGAGATAACGAAATAGAACAAATGAGAGAAAGAAATAGAAGAAAATCGAGAGATAAAGAAATAGAAGAAAATCGAGAGATAAAGAAATAGAAGAAAATCGAGAGAGAAAGAAAGATGATAGGAAACGAGAGAAAGAAAAATCAAAGAAGGTAATCAGAGGAAAATAGTCGCCACAGATAAAGCGAAGTAATAAAGGGAGAAAGCGAATAAAAATGAGAGAAATATAAGGATAGAAGGGAGACACGGAAAAACGAGGGAAATAGAGAAGAGAGCCTGAAAAAACAGAAGTGAAAAAGATGGAACGATGGACATGATTGCAAAGAGAAAGAAATTCCGCTTTCAAGTGCAAGTTTAAGTATGAATTACACATAAATCATGAAAAAAACATGTGAATGGATATATAATAAAAATCCCCAGAGTCATTGTCACTTTGGGTTTGGCTCAGTCGTTAAAGGACGGCTGAAAAAAAAATTTAATTGTTAGAAAAATAATAATTCCATTGAGAGAGACAAAAGAGAGGAGCGAAAAATAAAATAAAAACTCAAATGGGAAAATTGTGTGAGAAACATCCTGAAAAGCTTGTCTCTCCCAGAGGAACAAGGAACGCATAAACTTGAGGTAAAAAAATGCATCTTACAGTTTAAAAAAAAAATAACTGGCAACGTTATGCAAAACTTATTGAATATACACTGAATCGCCATAGCATATTGTCTATGCAAAGCCCCAGAAATAAGGTTGCATTAAGAAATATGTGGGAATTTTGGCCTTCCTTAAATTCATTCACGTTTTCTGGGATTAAAAATGGGCCAGTCACAAATGGTAAGAAATAATTTTTAATTTTGTCCAAGTGTTGAAAGTTCCAAAAATATAAAAATGTGGGATGAGAAATAAAAAGTAGAAGAAATTTAAAAATGCAAAATGTATTGCATACAAAAAAGGAAGAAAAATGGAAATGGATTGGACGTGTGGTGCAAAAGTAATGAGAAATTAAATGATGGTACAAAATGTTTAACAAGTAACTGTCAGTAAGAAGGGCGATAGACATCTTGAAAAAAATTAAATCACATCGGGAGAAGAGAAGACGTGTTATCTCCCTAATAATAATTACACCTCAACAAATATACTTCGTCTCTCTTTTCTTTCTCTCTTTCTTTCTTTCTCTGCTCTCTCTCTGCTCTCTCTCTCTCTTCTTCCCTCGCACGTCCACCAAAAGGAGCTTTCGCGGCCATTCCACCACGTTAAAAAAAAAAGAAAAAAATGCAATTGGATTGTGAAGTTGAGGCGGCTGTACATTTATACATTATAAAGGCCGTTCATATGTATGGGATTGTAGCATGTTCTAGCCAACAAATGATTGCAAATCGTAAACACACACACGTACCATTATTTTCTTCTTAAATAAACACCTCCGCTTCATCATTAAGATGGCCGATAAGGGAGCTCCAAAGCCAGTCTTGGGAATTTCAATACGTCCCCCCGCTCATTCACACATCCACTTCTCTATACTTTTCTCCGTCAAAATAATATTATCCCATTAATGCATTCCTCATCATCCACTTTGCATTCATTCCTATTTTCACACCATGCATAAATTAATCATCTTTCTAGTATTTTTTTTTAAATTATTAATATTTCCTCGCGGGGAGCTTTAAAATTGTTGGCTCCTTCTCTCATTCACTAGCTCTCTCTCTCTCTCTCTGCTCCTTTCTTTCCTTTTTCTTGCATTTCTCTCTGTATTTTCCCTCTTGGTTTATCTCTCTCGCATTTTCCTTTCTGGTTTTCTCCTATCTTTTTCTCTATTTCTCCTTTGACTTTGTATCATATTTTCTTCCCTATTTCTACATTGACTTTCTCTCTCGTATTCGCTTCACTATTCCAACATTGAACTGGTATCTACTGTTATCTGCTATATTTTTGTTATGCCTTTCTCTTTTCTTTTTTATTTTTGTTATGCCTTTCTCTTTTCTTTTTGTTATGCCTTTCTCTTTCCTATTTTCTTTTTGTTATGCCTTTCTCTTTCCTATTTTCTTTTTGTTATGCCTTTCTCTTTCCTATTTTCGTTTTTCTTTTTGTTATGCCTTTCTCTTTCCTATTTTCTTTTTTTATTTTGTTATGCCTTTCTCTTTCCAATTATCTTTTCTGTATTTGTTATGCCTTACTCTTTTCAATGTTCTTCTCTATTTTTGTTATGCCTTTCTCTTTCCAATTTTTATTTTTGTTAAGCCTTTCTCTTTCCAATTTTATTCTCCATTTTTATCATGCCTTTCTCTTTCCAATTTTCTTCTCTACGTTGCTATGCCTTTCTCTTTCCTATTTTCGCCTGGTTCTGCATTGGCTTTCTCTCTTCTGTTTTCTCTATTTCTCCTTTGGCTTTCTTTTTGCTATTTTCGTAATTATTTCTCTTTCGGTTTTCTTTTTGCTATTTTCGTATTTATTTCTCTTTCGGTTTTTCTTTTTGCTATTTTCGTATTTATTTCTCTTTCGGTTTTCTTTTTGCTATTTTCGTATTTATTTCTCTTTCGGTTTTCTTTTTGCTATTTTCGTATTTATTTCTCCTTTGATAATTTTCCCATTTTACTCTCTATTTTCCTTTGGCTTTCTTTTGGTATTTCCTTGTTTATTTCTCCTTCGGCTGTTTTTCCATGTTTCTCTATCTCTCTCTTTCTGTCTTAACAAATATGCTTGCTTCTCGACGTCTCCATTTAGTTGTTTCTTTTTTTTTAGCTTTCTCTCCACCGTTGTCTACCTGTTTCTCGTGTTCTCCTTGCTTTTCTACTTCTTTTTGTTATTTTCTTCTCTATTTTCATCTCTTTCTCTGCCAAATGATTTCTCCCGTACTTGTACTTCCTGTATGTTTACCTCTGCCATTTTAGGCTCAATTTATGCTTTATGTATCTGTCCATGTCCCTGTCTATTTATTTTCTCCCCGTCAAGTTCCTTTTGCTCTCTCACGCTCTCTCCCTCTCTCCCTCGGATGTGTACCTGTTCCCTCTTGTTTCTTCTAGCACTCTCTCATTTTCTTACAAGTAGTTGGAAACTTTTACATGAAGAATGAATAAACCAAAAAGCTTCGTTCCACTTCGGTACATCCCGTACTATCACATAGATACATACAGCGTACACACAGATATGTTTACACGGTAACTAATTGTAAACCAAAGAAAGGAACATTTTTTCCACATATCCAGAGTGAATCGCTGTGAAAGAGAGAGAGAGAGAGGGAGAGAGAGAGAAAATAGTTTGGAAAAGTTGTTGGTGGTGTAGTTGCCGAGTTCATCCGTGTATGTTTTTCTTTTTAATGTGACTGGGAAAAAACAAATGATCGCATTGCTCTGCACTCCGCCACTCTCTGTGTACTTTTCTATACACTTATTAGCCTTCTCATGCACTCACCTTTTTTTTACGAACCAAACGAGCTGCACCTTTCCATCCTTTACTTGTCAAACTAAACTTCTCTCTCTCTCTTTCTCTCTCTTTCTCTCTCTATCTTTCTCTCTCTATCTCTCTCTATCTCTCTCTTTCTCTCTCTTTCTATCCCTTTCTGTCTCTCCCCTCTATTTGGGTTTCTCCCTGTCTCTACGACTCTCTCTCTCTCTCTTATTCTGTCTCTGCCCACTTCGTGTAACTGTATCTCTGAAACTTCTCTCTGTCACTCTCACCGTCTCTCTTTCCTCCCTCGCTCTCTTATCTGCAGTTGACGCTCTGGGACATGGAAAATCATAAAAAAATATGGGCAAGTGCCTTATCTCGGAGGATGATCTGGATTGATATGAGATAGAGAGAGGGAAATAGTAGCTATTGAAGAGGGACAGGACAGTCCGTGTGTTGTTCCAGTCTCTCTCTCTCTCTCTCTCTCTCTCTCTCATATTCCTTCTCTGTTTGTCTCTTTCAAATCTTTTCTTTATTCCTCTCTTTATCTCTCCTTTTCCTCTCTTTGTCTCTCCTTTTTTCTCCTTTCTCTCTCCGTTTCTCTCCTTTTTTCTCCTTTCTCTCTCCGTTTCTCTCCTTTTTTCTCCTTTGTCTCTCTTCCTCTCCCTCTTTTTCTTCGCTTCCTTATTTTTGCTCTCTCTATCTCTAGCGGATTCTCTCTCACATTTGTCTCCATCGCCTCATTGTTCTCGCTCCCATTTATTATATTCCCAAAGCTAACACATTCATACGAAACCGGAAACAGTTTAAAAACCATATTTTTTTTCAAAAATGTCTTCCCGCCGATTTTTTCCTCTCTCTTACATATGTATTCTCCATTAAATTTCCCCCTGAATTTCCTCTCCCTCCAAGTCTGACTTTGTTTTCTGGTGTAATCCACTCCCCTTCAATAAAATGATGATGGCAACAAATGTGAGAGTTAATTTTTTTTCGTTCAAGGGGCGCAATACTTTTGTGTGGAACAAATAATGAGTCTCTCTGTTTTTCTTTCTCTCTCTCTCTCTCTCTGGCCTATTCGTCCTGTTGTTGTTGGGGTTGCTCCTCCATTCTTTCGGGGTGGTTTGTCGAGGATAATTTGATACGCAAGTGTAACTCAATGAGGATAATAATTGATTGTTATCAGATTACGCTTATCTCCCATATATTTGACTTCCCTTTGAAAAGTCTCCCTCTCCCTCTCTTTCTTTCTTCTTTATTCAACTGTTTTTTTTTCATAGTACTGCATTCTATAGTTTTTTTTGGGGGGCTCATAATTATGTGGAGGGAGTACGTTGAATGTGTGGGTGTTGCTCTTCCGTGCTCAGTGATTGGAAAAAATCGAGAGAATTATGCAAATTATTTCCACACACACATCCATTCCATACTTTTTCCTCCCCCATTTCTCTCTCTCTCTCTCTCTCTCTCTCTTCTCTCTCTCTTTCTCTCTCCATTTCCCGCAATGTTCCTTTCTCATTTCTCTCGTGGTCTCTCCATTCTGCTGTCCATCAAAAAAAATGCATAGGCACTCATTAGAACGCTTTATTATGGGACTTCTATACCATACACGAGCTTCATTTCAGGGTGTAAAGGCAGTTAAGTTGTTAGGATTTTTTTCTCTTTTCTCTCTCTCTCTCTCTATTTTTATTATCGGGTGCATTGGTGGAACAGTTGAAACTGGAACTTTCGTTTAATTAGACGGAGCAATTATAAACACCATCAAATTGTTGTAAATCCACATTCGTATATTGCTATCATTATTATCCTTCCCTAATGAAGGCTTTTCGAGACAATCTTTCTCTCTCTCTCTTTCTTTGTACCTCGCGCCATCACTATTTTTCCTTTGTTTTCGCTCTTTCTGTCTCTCTCTTATGCATTTGGCCACTTTCCTTCAATTTTCCTTCTCTCTATTTTGTCCTTTCCATTTTCTGTTCCTTTCTCTTTATGTATTTTTTTCTTAACATTTCCCTTCTCTAACTCGATTTTTCTCTGCATTTCATTTCTTCTCTTTTCTTTTACCTTCTGTTTTTTGTACTGTTCTTTCTCATACTATTTCCCTTTCCTAATTTGATTTCTCTCTTTTTCCTTTCTCTCTCTTTATTTCTCTCTTTTTCCTTTCTCTCTCTTTATTTCTCTCTTTTTCCTTTCTCTCTCTTTATTTCTCTCTTTTTCCTTTCTCTTTCCTTATCTCTGTCCGTTTCTGTCTTTCTCTCTCTTTTTCTCTCTCTTTCCTGTTTCCCTCTCTCTATGTCTATCACTACGTATTCTCTTTCTCAGTTTTTCCTCTTTCCTGCTGTCTGCATTTTCCTCTAGTTTATTGCCAGCTTACTTATATTTTTTTAAATTTTTATCTCGTTCTTTGCATTTTTTCTTCAGCATTAATCTTCTTCTTTGCATTTTCTCCAATTTTCATCTCCTTCTTTGTATTTTCTCCAATTTTTCACACATTTTTCGTCTCTTTATTCTTTACTTTACTATTCCTGTGTCTAATTTTTTCTCTGTTCTTATTCGTCTGTCTCTCTTTTTCCCCTGTTTTTTCTACCTGGCGCGGGAAGGATATTCTACAATTTCTTCTCTCTTTTCATCATTTTTTGCCCGCTAAGCCCCGCTCTCTTCCTGACGCTCTCTACCATGACAAAAGTCCAAGTCAAAAGCTAGAAAAAGGAAGAAACATGGTCCAATCATAGTAATTATACATCCCAAGTCTTGGCAACTGACAGCCACGAGAGTTTACGTGTTTTTTTTCATTCTCTGTACAATAATATTCAAGTACAAAAACATCCCCTGAGTGTGAACTTTTTCAAATTTCCTGTGAATTTCTCGGCAAAGAAGAAAAGAAATGCCCTCACAATGACAGATTCTCACGCGGATAAGGCTGACAGCTTAACCCTTTCCGTTCATCTGGATTTTAGTAAATTGTTCCTTTCAAAAATGTTCCAATTAAAAAAAAATTAATTATAACTTTATTTATTATCTACATTAGCCAGTCTTCCCCCTTTTTCATGACAATTATGACTGTCTATTTTGGAAATAATCTACATCCCTGCGCAAAAAGGATTAATTTCTTCTGTGTAAAAAAGAGGCATTAAAGTAAGCAAATGATTTTTTTGGGGGCAGACAACCATGCTCTTGGACTCAACATGTGTCTTGACCACAAAGGAATCTTTTTTTTAACAGAAATAAATACGAGAAAAATCTCCTTTGCATGCTCTTGCCGCTTTTTGAGTGAGGGGTAAAGGAGTCCCCCCAAAAAAAAGAAAAAATGGGAATGAAAGAAATAATGAAAGAAAGGGGGAAAGGGACAAGAAGAAATGGGATGGAGAAAGGCGATAAGGACGTATCAGATGGTTGCATCTGCTCTCCCGCGCTTGAAATCAGCGGCGCTTATCAATGCACACGTACATTTGCACTCAGTGTCAATCTCAAGACAATTCATCATCATTCACTTAATTCAACACTGACTTTTTTTTTTGCACACACACAATGAAAAAAGTGTGTGGCTGTAGCAAAATATTTAACTCACACTTTTTCAATCAACAATAACAATGGTGGAAAAAAGTCAGGGAAAAAAAGGATTTCAAAAGAGGAACATTAATGGTCTTGGTGAGGGTTCCATTTCACACACACCAATCTTAGTTTGACACCTTTCCTCCTTTTTTTATATTTTTATCCGGATTTTTGCTCCAACATTTGCCCGCCTTTTATATTTCTTCCCGCAGTTTCTTTGCTGTTTCCCCGCCTTTTTCTATTTCGCGGAAATTTCTTTAAAAATTGTTCTGCCTTTTTCTATTTCTTTTAGTATTTTCCTTCGTATTTTCCCGCCTTTTACTGCATCTTCTAGTATTTTCTTTCGTATTTTCTCGCATGGTTTCTATTTTTCCTCCCATTTGTCTTATCTTTCCCCTTTTTCCTTTACCTTCTAGTATTTTTTCGTATTCTTCCGCATGTTTTATATTCTTTTGCATTTCAGCCAATATTTGTTTTCGTATTTTCCCGAATTTTTTCTATATCTTCTAGCATTTTCTCGCGTATATTTCCGCATTTTTAGCTATTTTAATCAGGTTTATAGTTCGTTTTTTCCCACCTTTTTCTATTTTAATCAGTATTTTATTTCGCATTGCCGCATTTTTATATTTTAATCAGTATTTTCTTACGCATTTTCCCGCTTTTTTTCTGTCTTTTAGAATTTTCTTTCCACTGCAATTTCCCCATTTCTTTCAGTATTTTCTTACGTGTTTATTTCATAACCTTTTTCTATTTTCCGTGTTTTCTGTTTCGTCGCGCCTTTTTCATTTCTCCGAGTTTCTTCTTTACACCTTGTCCGTCTTTTTTAGTTCTCATATTTTTCCTTCGTATTTACCCAGCATTTTATTTATCTCTGAATTTTCTTGCCTAATTTCATACCTTTTCTGCTTCTCCCTTGATTTAAATTCGTATTTACCCCCTTTTTTATTTCTATCCGAATTTTCTTTTGTAATTTCATACTTTCTCCATTCCGTAGTCACTGCAATTCCAATTCTTCCCGTATTTTCTTTGTCATTTCCCCCGCCTTCCGTCGTGATTGCTGTCTTCCCTCCAGGGAATCCTCTTAAAACGGCCTCAAAATTCTAGAAACCCCCACTAATTCCCACAAAGCGCAGTTTGACCTCAGAAATGACCTGTGGGAAATTTTTCAAATACCATACGAACTAGAAAAAACGGCAGATTTGAATTAATAAGAGAAGAAATAGTTTTTAAGAGAAGAAATAGTTTTTAAGAGAAGAAATAAGAGAAGAAATAGTATAGTTTTTTACGGAAAGAAACAAAGGAAAAATCCAGTATATTACCTCCTTGATTATGAATTACGATTTGAGGCGGGAGATCCTTTCGAGACGGAATTCATTGTTCGGACTTCATTGTTTTCTATACTGAATCCCTCTTTTTCCCTTTCAAGCTCCAAACTCCCACTTTTAACCCTTTATATGTGCATTTCCAGTCTCAGGCTGGATCAGGATTTTATTCATAGAAAGACTCTCCGTGAAAAAAAGGAGAAGCAAATTCCTGGAGGAATTTTTCAGGGAAATGTCCATGTGGAAAGTCACTCAACGGTCATTGCATATGTCTTGGAAACGTTGTTGTCTCTCCCTATCAACAATTAATTGGAGACAAGAAAAGTAAAAGTTGACCCCAGTCCCAACACATTCCGATTAGTCATCGTACATCGGATTTTGTCCAGGAGTGGCCCCGTCCTGGAGGAGTCTCACTAGTAATTAATATGCAAGGCCAGCTCTCCTTCTATCCCTCAGCCCGTCACTTCCTTCTTGGAAACGTCATCCAGTTTTTTTTCTCCAGTATCCATTTTTTTTCTTGTAGTATTTTTTCCAGTGAAGACACATGTCCTGTTGTTCATAAAAAATAATAAAGTGACTATCTGGACGTGCCCCTGCCTACCAGGTACTCACACTTTCATTTGTACGATTCTGTATGAGTAAAATAATCCAGTGGAAAAGAGCTTCATGGAGAGAGAAAGGGAACTCCCGGACGTCCAATTTTTTTTTTTTTACTGGAGGTGCCTTTAAGCTGGAAAGGAAGTTCATTAATAAGGAAATACCAGAAGTGTAAGAGAGAAAGGAGGAGCATTTTTTTTAATGATTTCCCTGTTTAAATTATCGTTTACCACCTCCCACAACTCCTCGTTTGGTGGTTACATTTTGGGTGTTGGAAACTCCATTTGACGGTTAGGAAGAACAAAGGAAGGGCTCAAAATAAAAATAAATGGACAAAATTAGCCAGTGCTTCTCATATTAGTCCCCGCATATTAATTAATTCCGTCTTCCATGCCAGTTTTAAATCCTTTTTGCTTACACCTTTGAAATTCAAATTGCTTTTGAAATTGCTTTGCCAAGAGATCGTTAAATGAATGAGAGCCTTAAAAATGTCTTGAGTGAAAATACAGAATATATATACGTATTTATTATTTATTTATTTATTTATATAAACTTATAAAGTCGTTCACAAAAAATTGTGAAGACACAATGTGGCATTTATGAGACTTTTACTAGCCTTCCCCGACCTTCTCCATATCGCAATGCATCCATTTAAATATTCTCATCCATCTCCCCCTCCAGAAGGTTTTAAAGCCTATTTTTTTAGGGACTTCCTCCATGTTGTGAGAAGAGCTTATTTGTTATGGAACACCCTAATAAAATATATTTGTTTAAAAACAAGTATGTGAAAAAAAATAAACCTAACAGTTCAGTGGGTTAAGGGGGAACATAATAATTACTTTTGGCTCTGTATGATAACTGGGAGATTTTATTTCGATGACATTTGTGGAGGCAATTTGGAAGGAGCTTCCGGTTCCCACATCGCCTATCACTTTTCCCATCTCTTGGAATTCGTTTTTCACTCTCTTGTCTCTCTCCCTCTGTCTCTCTTTCTGTCTCTCTCCCTGTCTCTGTCATTCTCTCTCTCTCTCTCTCTCTGGATTTACTCCCAACGGCAGACATTTCTAGTGAGAAGCAGTGCCCTCCAATATTTTTTTGTATCCGTTCAGTCACCATAAAATTATGGAGCAAATGAGAAGGCATACAAATGGTCAGGGTTTGGTGCTCGCTGAAGGCGAATTATCAGGCCTGGGCATCAGCTTCTGGCCGGTAAATAACCCTGGATTTTGCACCCACAATCTCCTCAATTAATTTCAATCACTGGACCTTTTCCCCTTTTATTTCCTCCTCTTTCTCTTTCCCCCTCTCTTTCTCTCTCTCCACGTTTTTTCTCCCTCTAATTTCCCCCATTTGTATAGGAAAAGGCTAAAAACGGGTGCTAAGTACCTACAAAGTCCAGAGTGGCCTTCATTGGAAAGGGGTTAAACAATATTATAGGGACATTAAGGCCGTTAATAAATACTATTGGGACGTGACTACCAAATTTTTCACCCATTATTTTTTTTTTACTTCTCTTCCCCCCTCAAATGGAGGATTTACTAATTTCAAATTATGAAGTAGGCGTAAAAAGTGGGGGAAACCGTCTTGCAACACGCAATCCTTGGAGCATGTGGAATCTGTGGTTTTTTTCATTCTTTTTTTCGAATATTGGTTGTTTATATATTGAAACTACTATATTTGATTTTCTCCTCTCTCTCTCTCTCTCTCCCTCTGTCTCTCTATTTTTCTCTCTCTTTCTGGCATTTTTTTCTGTCTAGTCACTGGCCGAAATGAGAAAGGGAAGGGGGAGAAGGTCCCCTCCTGAGAGCTCGTAATCGATTTTTATTGACGATTCATTACGTACTTAGGAGGGAGAAAATCATTTCATTTTTACATTTTAAAATATTCTTCATCTCTCCTCTTCTTCATCATCATCATCATTCCTCTCTCGGCTCCTTCATCACCTCCAACACATTTTCCGTCATCTTCTTTCGGGCTTCTTCCAGCTGATTCACCTTTTCCTTCCTCTCTCTCTCTCTCTCTCTCTCTCTATATCTCTCTCTCTCTCTCTCTCTGCCTCTTTCGTAGGCTGTCTCTCTTTCCTCTCTCTCTCCCTTTTGTCTACGCACCGTCCGAGCATTTCATCATTTTTTTGGGTGGTGAGAAAAATAATTAAAAGGAAGAGAGAGCGAAAGAGCAAACGAGAGAGAGCGAGAGTTCGAGAGAGAAAGAGAGAGAGAGAGAGCAAGGAACACGCGCTGGGGCCATCAGCACCTTTTCCTTAATGGAATCTTTTTTTTTCAGGGGGCGAGATGAAGTGAAAAAAAATGGTTCACATTTAAATTTATGAACTGGAGTCACAAGTCAAACACTTTATTCATTTACTTTAAATGTTTTTATTTTCCCTTAAGAAAGAAGATTTCTTCTCTCTTTCTCCCTTTGAGCTCCTCCCCTCAGTTTAACCCCCGCGTCTGACCCATTCTCTCCCATTATTCTCACCCTCATTGTTAGACCTTCCACTTAACTCCTGGAAATAGCAAACAAATAAAGGTACATTTTTTAAAAGAATTTGTTGTAAAGAATTTTTTAAAGGAATTTTTCTGTCCAAATAGCGTCCTCAAAAAACTGATACAAATTGGGGGTAATGTTACATATATGGCCCGAAAATTGGTGGTTCTTTCACGTCCGCATCATGTAAAGGATGATTAAAATACGTTTTTTTAATCTCAGCTCCGCATAAACTTAGGTGGTAAGGAATTCGATCATTCATTTTTTTCTGTTATTGACGGGACTTGACACTTGGGTCAAGTAATCAAAAGTTGGTCAATAATAATATTGCTCTTTCTCCATGGCCGAGATGAGGCGCTTGTAATCATCCCCATAGTCTCTCATCATCATTTAATTCCCATCTCGATATTTAATTCCCATCTTGGTGATGCCCATGGGAAGAATGTGGAATGCGGATGGGATATTTGCATCACGTATGTACATAATGCAGGTACAGTTTCACCATATAATAATGATTAGAAAAAAATTTACATATAACCATTCCCTCAGCTCTTTCTCTAGAGCTATTTGAGCGAGAGACGGATACAGAGACAGAGAGAAAGAGAGAGAATGTATCAGTAATGTCATATCCCATGGACAGCGGAGGAGTATCAGTTCGTGGAGGTTCATCTTCCTCACAGCTATTTATCATGAGGGAAGAAAAGCTCGTTTTAAAAAAAACCAAGTGTATTACAGTTTTTTTTTTTGTGGTATACAAAACAACAAAAAATGCTCTTATTACTCTGTCGTTTATTGGTAGGCGTGTGCGGTGGTAATTTGCTCGGGATCCAATGTGTGCTTGCAGCTGCGTAAATAAATTGTCTGTGCATGAAGAAAGGAACCACAGAGGTTTCTTGATAATCTTTTGGTGATCTTTTTGGTACTTCTTCTTCCTTCTTGCTCATCTTCTGGGAAGAGGAAGAGGAAGCGCAGAGAGAGAGAGAGAGAGAGAGAGAGAGAGAGAGAGAGGGAGAGAGAAAATAAAAATATAAGTTGGAAAGACAAGAGTGAGACCGAGAGATACATGAAGAAAGAGAGAAAAAGAGGGAGAAAGAGAGAAAAAGAGGGAGAAAGAGAGAAAAAGAGGGAGAAAGAGAGAAAAGGAGGGAGAAAGAGAGAAAAGGAGGGAGAAAGAGAGAAAAAGAGGGAGAAAGAGAGAAAAAGAGGGAGAAAGAGAGAAAAAGAGGGAGAAAGAGAGAAAAAGAGGGAGAAAGAGAGAGAAATAAACCAAATGAGAGGAGGATGATGTGACCAAAGAGAAGGAGGTAGAAGAATGGAATGAATTTGGAGGAGATGAGGACCCCCTTAGATGGACCACCTGCTGATTGCCCATTTGCCACTCATTAGTCTCACATTTTCGCACCTCCTGCTGCACCATTTCCCTCGAGACTTTCCCTTCACCCTCAAACCTCCCCTGCCTTCTCCTCGAAGGTCTCATCAAATGTCGATATCCTCCTAATATTTTGTGATATTTTTTAATTCAAAAATTCCCTCCAAAATTCCCTCCAAAATTCCCTCCAAAATTCCCTCCAAAATTCCTTCCAAAATTATCCCGAACGATCCCGTGCTCTCAACGTCAACTAAGGAGGATTTTAAAGTGGGAATTTGTAAGGTTACGGGAAAAGCAAAAAAAATGTGACTTTGTCGTTGGTTTGAAGATCCCAAATTTAACCTCATTTGAATGCAAGGGAAGGAGAAGGGGAGGAAAGATTTAAGGAGACATTCAACCAAGACAATAATGGAGTGCGGGAGGGAGAGGAAATTATCAGAGAGAGGTTTTAGGTGCACTAGTGTCCTGGAAGATTTTTCTGCTTGGAAATTTTGTCTTGCTTCTCAAAGCTTGGAATGTTTATAAGGTCGTTTTATCTGAGACAACCATCTTCTTTCAGTGGGAATCACGAGCAACCACGTAGTAATGGGGAGAGGAAGAGATGAGAGAGAGAGAGAGGCAGGGAGAGAGACAATTTAAAGTATGTTCAGTGCCTTTTGGAAAATATAAATGCGGAGACAAGAAGCATTCGATGGCTTGGCCATCATTGAGACTTTTTTGTGTGAAATTCAGTGGCCACAAAAAAAAATATTTGTCTCTCTTTTGTTCTATTTCTCTCTTTTCCCTTCCCTCTGTCTCTCTAGTTATCGCTTTTCTTATCCTCTTCCTCCACTTTCTACCTTCTCTTTCCTCCTTTTTTTTATCTCTCTTCACAATATTTTCGTCTCTCTATTTTAGTTATTCTGCCTATTTTTTCTCTCTCTTCCCAATATTTTCGTTTCTCTGGCTATTTTAGTTATTCTTTCTACTTTTTCTCTCTTTTAGTAATTCTGTACATTTTTCTCTCTTTTAGTTTCCCATTATTTTTTTGTCTTTCAGTTTATCTTTCTTTTTTGTCTCTGTTTATTTTTTTGTCTCTCTTTTAGTTCCTTTTTCTCTTTTTTTTTCTTCTCTCTCTTTTAGTTCCTCTGTTTCTTTTCTACCATTTTCTTTTTTTCTCTTGCCTCTCTTTCAGTTTCTCCATCTTTTTTCTCTCTTGTCTTTCTTGCAGCTCCTGCTTTTCTTTTTTCTCTTTCAGCTCCCCTTTTTTCTCTGCCGTTGTATTTCTCTTATTTTTCTCTCGTCTCTCTTGTTCAGTATCTGTTTCTCCTTTTTATTTTCTCTCCTATTTGAGATTTTCTCTTCTCCTCTTTCTTTGCTTTCCCCCTTTTTATTTGTTTCGCTCGTATCACTTTCTCTTCCTTTCTCTTGCTCTCTGTCCCTTTTTTTCTGCCTTTCTTGCCCTCAATCATCTCTCGGCCCTCAGTGCATGTCTTGCTCTCCTAATCGTCCCTCTCTCTCTCTCCCTGGCAGGCTCAGTCATTTGTCAGGACTGAAGCCCAGTTGACACGAGTAATGTCAATGGCTGTCACACTCTCCTTCCATGACCCAGACTGGTCATGGAAAGAATGCCAAGAGACTCCACGCAACAATGTTTACAACAAGGACGGTTGCTCTCCATAATTACCCTCCAATAGTCCCATCCTGCATTTTTTACATCTCGATACAAGAACCCTCATTTTTTTAAAACATTTTTTTCGATCCCCAAGAAAATGTCCCTGTACTGTCCAACGTAGTTCAATTCACTATATAAGTGCCTAAAAGGGGCTACCCAATGGATTACAAGGGAAAGATGGATGATGATCCTTTTCTGTACCTACCTCCAACTCGATTTGTCACGGTTCCAGGGCGTCTCATATCCAGGAGGATCCACTGGAGGTGGATTGGTCCAGGACTCCTTTGGATGGCCACACTTTAATTACTCTTGACTACCTGTCTAATTACGGAAACTGGACCATTTGTCAGGGCTGGAGGGACATGTCACAACATCACTCCCACAATTACCTATTGCAACCCTTTTTTCTTCAATGCCCAATTAAATCCCTTGGAATGGGCACCGGTTTATTCGGGCCTACACAATTGTCCTTCTCGTCCACAATGCTTAAATGATGCAGTTTTGCTTGGTATTTTCATGCCTATAGTTATTGTCCTTTTGGAGAATAAGGCCTTTCATGTAACAAAATTGCACTTTTTCCCCAAAAATAAAGCCTCTAATTTGTTTATAAATTCGAATTAAGCTACAAATTTTTTTGAGGCATGTTTTTGTTTAAATAGAAACAATTGTTTAAAATTTCTCACAGGCTTCAAGCACCTCCAAAATCACTGTAGAAATATAATGCCTGGGAATTGCATGAGCATTACACGTGCAAAGGCGTCATTGTTATAAAAATATCAAAGGGGGAAAGCCCGCAAAAAGTATGAAGGGAAAGGGCATTTAATGACTTAATTTTCTCCCACACCTTCTAATTACATCTTGAATAATTCACGGCGGAAGGAGCTGTGACCACTTTATGGAGCCTCACACCAAAGTTGTTAATGAAGCTTGAATCAAGTTCATTTTTTAAACATATTTACTAGCCTATTTATTACCCAAGCATTTCCTTCCTTCTACAAGCTTTTCATAGAAAGTCTCCTTAATAAAGCATTAAGATCAAGTTTCTCCAATAAAAAAGGCCGTTCAAAAAGGCTGTTCAGTGGCTAAAATAGAAAGGTATAAAAAGCGATGGAGCTCTCCTGAAATGGCTAATAATGTACCAGCTTCCGCTTGTTTTTCTTTGCTTTCCCCCACAAATTTTAGACGTCATTAATTAGGGGAAACAAACAAGTTTTGGGTCCGAAGAGCAAATATGGAGGGTGAAGAAAAAATAGAAATTGAGAGGTGAAAAGACCACCCAAGAGGTGAAAAAATTGTCTAGTTAATTTAATGAACTTAATCGTGTAAAAATATAAAAGAATACTACAAAACAAAATAAAGACAATAATGTTTGGACACCAAATGTCATGTAGAAAGATGGGTGGCCTGATGGGGTGCAGGAGTCGCTTTTTTCCCCTCGAAAATCTCTCTGTTGTGGAACAAATTACTTGAAGGAAGTGTGGACTGGCCAAAGAGCCGTAAAAACGGATATGTCATTGTTATATTGGGAGTGAAAAAAAAATGGTGAAAAATTTCATGATTGTCATTTATTTTCCCCAGTTCTATCAATCAGATAAAGAATTTCAGTACAAAGAACAAGTCTCCTTTTTTTTTCAAAAAAAATAAAATAAATGGACAAGAGAGTGATAAGAAAAACATGTGTGAGAGACATTTATAGCTTGAAAAAAGTGTGGATTCTCCCTTTTTTTGTCAGGGCATGCGACTTGGACGGGATTTTTTTTTTTTGGCATGCAACCTGATTGTTCATTAGAGTGAACAAATCCCTAATAATTATTAGGACCACAATGAAGTGGGAACTTTCAACAATAAAGAGGGGATGACAAGGGACGAAAGGGAAGGAAAATGATATGTCCACAGAAATTTTTATGAGTCTTCGCCAAATGATGAGTTGAGGGTGCATCCCATAATTTTTCCCTCACAGAAGTCAATAGCCAATGATGCTATAGGACCAAGATTTTAGTCATAACAGTAGGGAAAAAATTCATCCCGAGCCATATGCAACCCTTTTTTATTAAAAAAAATCATCATTGTCTCTATTTCAGTGTTTTTTTATGGTAACTCTAAACCAAATTTTAAATCCTGTGAATTTTCACCCAACAAGCCTGACATTTATGGGCCATCCATAGTTTTATTTTCCTCCACAAAACTCCCTTTGTGTGGTCTAACCAACCCACACTTTTCCTCATTTTTGAAATTTTTTTATCCCGTTTTTTTTCTGCAGGTTTTTCCCTTTATTTGGTGCCTTTAAAAAAATGTCAAGCATTTTCCCGTTTTTCTGAAATAATGCCGAACTGGTTTAAAATCCTGGTTTTTCATCCATGTTGAACAACATCCTAAATCTTTAATTAAAAAAAAACAAAAATTGAGATCCAAATAAATGTAAAACAAAGACTTTTGTCACATAATCTCGAGAGATTTCCTTATTTTTTCCCGTCTCTACAATCTCTTTAAAGGACAGTGTTTACGACCTGCGAAATAAAAATTAAAATGATGGAATTTTTCACCATGACTAATGAATTTATTATCCACGCAATAAAAAAAAATAACAAGATGAAGGAATAATAATTACGTAAGCACAAAAAAAAAACTAATTTGCTCTTGATTTATGAGTGACTCATTGCGAGAGTTATGTATGTGGTAATCAGATAGCCAATTTTCTTTAATGCCTTTTTCTCCCTCACTTTCTCTCTTCTGTCTCTGCACTGACTAAAAAATCTCACCCTTTGATACAATTTCCCTCCTCTTTTTTTTTTTTTTTTTGCTCAAAAAAAAATATTATTTTAATAGTCCAACTAAAAACAAGGGTCTAGCCTCACCATTTGAAAATCACTACCAAAATCATTTTTCACGACTAATCGTGCGTAAAAAGGACAAGGGACACGCTCTTTCCTTCTTCTCTGTTTTTTCTCTCACCTTTTTTAAACTAGAAAAAAATACAGAATTTTTACTCCGACTATGATACATGTGCACGCAGCTGTTTTTTGTTTTTTGGAGTTTATTAAGGGAAAACAAGGGCCTTGCGTCATGCATACGCTTTCTTGTTTTTTAATCGATTGCGTAGAAAAAATGGAAACGATTTTTCCAAATCCGTTTAAGGGGAAGAATAACGCTTCAGAGAGATACATATGTATAAGGGAACCTATGTATGTATGTATATATGTATGTATATGTAATGTATATCATGTGTGTTGTGGGCTGATAAGAGGCATAAGACTCATTTTGTCTTCCATATATTTCTTTCCCCACATTCTATTTTTTTTTTGGGCCACGAGGAGGATGAGCAAAATATGAGGAGATGTGGAGATCGATAATTAAAAACGATAAATAATTGATAATTTATAAGCTAATAGGAGGCGGGTAGGCGGGGTTGGGAGAATCGGTGCGAAATCAGAAAGTTCAATGAGGCAAGAGAGAAAAGATCCCTTATTATTATTGTTTTTTTCTCTCTCCCTCTCCTTTCAAACGAAAAACTGGAAGAAGAGGAGTTTTTTTTCTCTGTACCATATTTTTTTTACTATCATAATATATGAATAAATGTAAACCAAAGGAAAAAAGGAAGGAAAGAGAAAGAGAGATGGGGGAAAGGGTTAAGCCCCGTTTGAATTTTCAAAGTCTTTTCAAAGAAATTACAGGATTGATTTATCCCCATTTTTAGGGGAGAATGTAAAGTAAGTGGAAGTGTAGTATGGAGAGGAGGAGGAAGGGTTACAAAATATATTGAAGGAGAGAGAGAGAGCGAGAGAGAGAGAGAGAGAGAGAGAGCAGAAGAGAGAAGGGGTTGAACCCAATCAGACATAAAAAATGAAATAAATTCGCCGCAAATCTCAGTCATTTCTCAAGTGAAGGGGCGTGAAAAAGATGCAACTTTTCATCCCAACATCTACACCTACCAACATGGATTATTACACCTCCACAATGGACATTAAATCCATTTACATATTTCTATATGAACACAAACACACACACACACTCTCTCTCTCTCTTTCTTCTCACCCTTTTTTTTACAATTATTCATCTAGTCCAGTCAAGTCTACCACCATTTTTTACCCATTTGTCTATTACCCTCCCGCATTTTTTCTCTTTCATTTTGCTCTCTTTCTCTCTCTTTGCCCTCTCTGTTTCTCTCATTTTCTCTTTCTGTCTTTGCCCTTTTTCTGTTTTTGCCTTTTCTCTCTCTTTCTCCCTTTTTGCCTTTTCTCTCTCTCTCTTTTTGCTATCTCTCTCTTGTTCTCCCTTTTTGCCCTTTCTGTCTCTCTCTCTTTTATTCTTTCTGTTTTCTCTCTCTCTCTCTCTCTCTCTCTCTTTTATTCTTTCTGTTTTCTCTCTCTCTCTCTCTCTCTCTTTTATTCTTTCTGTTTTCTCTCTCTCTCTTTTATTCTTTCTGTTTTTTCTCTCTCTCTCTTTTAATTCTTTCTTTCTTTTTCCCTCTCTCTCTTTCTCTCTCTCTCTCTTATTCTTTCGTTTTTTTCTCTCTCTCTCTTATTCTTTCTTTTTTTCTCGCTCTTTTATTATTTCTTTCTTTGTTTTTCTTGTTTCTTTCTTTGTTTTTCTTCTTTCTT